>ML821302.1:53787-67502 GCA_009831015.1 Picea engelmannii
TAGGTCTTGGAACCAATTCCCATGTCTCATTCTTATATATTTGATTCAATTCTTCTTCCATGGCCTTGATCTAATATTGATAATTGTTGGCTTCCTAAAAAATGCTTGGTTCAATTGTGGATAGTAGTTCTAGATTTCTTTGTTTTGGTGTACATATCCATTTGCTTCCTTTGGTTTCTATTAAAGCATTTTTGTCTCCAATAATTTGTTCTAGTGGATGGTTTTTCCAAACTCAATGGATAGGTGTTTTGGAAGGTATATGAAGGTCTTGTTGATCATTTTATTCTCATTCTACTTATGGTTGCTTCTCTTCTTCTTGTTGTTGTTGTTATACCTCCTCTTCCTTTAGTTCTTCTTCTTCTGCTTCCCACTCTTTTGAATTTCTACTTTCTTCTCTCGTATTGAACATATTTGTTTCATCAATATTTACATTGATTCTTTCCACTATTATGTTGAGTCTTAGGTTGCATTCCTTTATTTTTCTTGAGTATCCAACCAATATGCCTTTATCAACTCCAGAGTCAAAATTTTCAATTCTGTTATCTTCTCCTTTTATGTAAAATTTTCTTCCAAACACTCTGAAGTGCTTGACATTCATTGGCATTCCCTTCCATAGATCATATGGAATCTTGTCACTATTACTTCTAAGAATTCCCCTGTTCAAGATATGAACGATTGTATGTACTGCTTGTACCCAAAATATATTTCTCAACTTGGAATATTTCAAGCTGGTTCTAGCCATCTCTTCTAGAGTTCTATTCTTCCTTTCAACTACTCCATTTCACTGAGGTGTTCTAGCTACTGAGAATTGTATTTTTAATTCCATGATCTTCACAAAATATCGTGACTTATTTTGATGTGAGATCACCTCCATTTTTTGATCTCAAGCACTTGATTTTCAAATCAGTCTCGTTTTCAACCATCTCTTTGAATATCCTAAAACATTCAAATGCCTCTGAATTTTTCTTTAGGAAATAGACTATGTTCATTCTTGTAAAGTAATCAATAAGTATCATGAAGTATTGTTCGCCATTCATCCCTTTTGTTATCATTGGTCTGCATAGATCAGTGTGTAAAATATCCAATGGTTTTGTTGTAGAGTATTCCTTTGTTCTAAACACATTTCTTGTTTGTTTTCCATGTAGATAGTGCTTGCACATAGTATTGGCTTGCTTCAAAATTTCAGGCATTTCCCTTTCCACTTTCTTTCTGCTGATTTTGAAAATATTTTCAAAGTTCATGTCATCCATTCTTCTATTCCAAAGCCAACTTTAATTTTACTTTCCCAAACTACATCTTTCCTTTCCAATATAATTTAAGATGTATATTTTGTTTGGAGTCCTTATTGTTGTCACCACCAACTTTCCTTATTTCACACTTCTTTGAGTCTAATAGGAGTGTGTATCCTTGTCCACACATTCGACTCACACTTAGCAGATTATGCTTCATATTTTCGACCAGTAGAACATTTTCTTCCATAGCATATTTACTTCCAAGATTGATTATGCCTTTTCCTATAATTTTGGTTGAGTTATCATTGCCAAATGAAATTTATCTATCTATTTCTTTATTTAGAGTTACAAACCTGTCCTTGTCACCTGTCATGTTCTTTGAGAAACCACTATCAACGTACCAATCACTTTTTCTGCATTGGGCTTGTAGAGAAATCGAACATTACTCAATGTTTAGTTTATATTACTTCCTTTTCCATATCCTTGGTGGTTATTTTACATGACTATTGAGATCCTGCTTTAGGTCCTTTGGAGGAAGAATCAATCTTCAATCTTTGGCTATGTGTACAAAATTGTTGCATTTGTAGCATCGTACTTCATCATTTAATGAGCCATAACTATTATAATTTATGTTGTATTCTTCATGAGGATTTCTAATATAATTATTTCTACAGTAGCCTTCATAGTTGCTTCTATTATTAGCATAAGCTATACAATTTATAGCCTTGTGCCTAGAATTGTTATAGGGATAACATAAATCAAGAAAAATAGTTTGGTACCTGAGTGTGGGGGATATTCTAAATGGTGTTTCTCTTTCGTAATCTTGTTCTTCAGTTATTTCCATTGTTGGTTACTGATTTTGAATTCTAGATATTCTAGGCGGTGCAATTCTTCTATAATATTCTTCTTGAGTTCTCTTCATTTCTAGAATGTTATCCTTTGAAGGCTTGCATTCTTCCTTCTTGATGGGACCTCTAATGAATTCTTCATAACTTATTTGTTCTGCTTCCTTTTCTGTCGTCATGGATCTCGAACCTTTCTCAATATGCATTTGGTTGTAACCTAGTCCAAACATTTCATAGTGTAGCCTTTGATTGCCGATGTTTTCATCCAATATTTTGGTGTTATTCTATTGCATGTCTTTCTTTTGAAGTTCCTTCCTTAGAGAGACTATTTATGCTTCCAACTTCACTTTGATTTTCTCCTTTTCTTCCAAGTAGTTTTTGAGTGTTTCTTCAATACTTTTGTCTTCTTCTGTGTGGACCTTTAACTTCATAATCACCTGTTGGACTTATTCAGAGTTGGGATTTTGAGAACCCTCCTTCAACTTGATAAATTCTTCCTTTAGTGACTTGTTTTTATTTCTTTCTCTTTTTATCTCACTTAAGGCATTGATTAGTTCTGCTTCAAGATCTACTTCACCTTCTTCTTTATAATCTTCTTCAACATTTTCCACTTCCATAAAGAGTACTCTTTCTGAGTCAATGTCACTATCATCATTTGATGAGGAACTGCCTTCTTTTGAGTAGATGCTTTTCTTAAGGAATTTCCTTTTGTTTCTTTTCTTGTCTCCTTTGTGATATTTAATTTCTTTCTTAGGGGATTCTTCTTCATCACTATTTATCTTCTTAGAATAAATTAATTTATCAACAAAATGACCAATATTACCACAATTAAAGCGTATTAAAGGAAGCTTACCTTTTGTACTTTCCAATTCCTCTCTTCAACTTCCTTATGAATTTGGCCATTTATTCATCTTCATTTGAATCATCGCTACAACAACAATTTGACTTTGAATTTTTCATATTCTTCTTTGTCTTCTTGGATGCTTTGAAAGTTGCTTCCTTCTTGGATTGATTTTCCTGCTCTGTTCTCATTTCATAAGTTGTAAGTATTCCATGTAACTCATCCATTCTCATTGGAAATATACACTCTTTCTTCTAGGGCTCAAATCTTTGGGTCAAATATTATTGGAAGAGACCTTAGTACCTTTTGAATAATTACTGGTTCTTTCATCTCTTCTCCTAATCCTTTAATAACGTTCACTATTTCATCAACTCGCCGAAAATAAGCTGCAATATCTTCATATCTCTTCATTTTCAATTGTTCAAATTGACCTCTATAACTTTGAATATTGGCCCCTTTGACGTTTTCATATCCTTCATAAACATTTTGAAGTTTGTCCCAAATATCCTTTGCATAGTCACAATGCATAACCTTGACATATACTAAGCTATCTAGACCACTCAAAATAACATTCATAGCCTTGGAATTGTTCTCAGATAGTTTCTTTCCATATTTATCTATTGGGGGAGTGGCAGGTGCCTTGTATCCGTCTACTACTACTTTCCAAACATCAAATCCTTGTTCCTACAAATATGTTTTCATCCTTCTATTCTAGAATACATAGTTCTAACCATCAAACAACGACGTTCCATTCTTAGTGCACTCCATGATCTACCTTCTAGTGGTTAGACTATTTCTGAAGGACTTGTTATGATACGAATTGTTGGAATATTCATCAATACTGAGAGGGGGGGGTGAATCAGTATTGAGAACTTTTTATTATTTTTAATCAAAACATGGAAACATTAATTTATCAATAATTCCATTCACTTATGACTGCATTTAACATATCATGAAAATCGTACCATTCAATAATGCATCACATCATACACAATGCATAAGAGATTTTTACATGGAAACCTAAATGGGAGAAAAACACATAAATTTTACTTATATATCATAATATTACATTCATAGGAAGAACCAAGTTCCAAAATTCTCTATCACCAACTGGAAGGAGGCAGCAACCCCCTAATTTACAGGTACCAACTTGAAGGAAGCTCCAACTCCGTGAATTCTCCAGCTCCAACTTGAAGGAGGATCAACCACACTAGTTTTATGAGGACCAACTTAAAGGAAGATAAGAATATCTATATTCTCCAAAAGAAATAGAAGGAGGCTCCAACCCCATTTCATTTCCCCTTATTTCCTCCCTGAAATATAAATGGAGACTCAACCTGTCAGTGATAATCAACCTATCACTGCCATTAATAATCCACCTGTCACTGTAACTTTCACTAATACTGATACATCATCATCATAAAAAATAGATCCATTCACATAAAACATATGCCAATATCACCAAGAACATATCTCAAAACATATTCCAAACATCACCAAGATATTCCTCAAACCATGTACCAAGCATGTGCCACAGAATCCATGATAAACCATAAACCATGTACCAAAGATACAATTAAAATCATATTATTGTACTATGTTGTCATTGATGTGAAAGGATTTATATCAAAGGGTTGATGTCAAGTATTCTCTTAGTAATGTGTATGTATCATTGATGTATTGATTGTTCGATCATGTGGTCATGGATGTAATTGATGTCAGAAGGATAATTTCATGATTTTTCATAGTGATGTGTTGTCATGGATTGATGTTCCATATGGATTGATGTATATATGGGTTGATGTAAAGGTTGATCATTGTTTTCTGGTTAATAGGAAGTAACAAATGTATGAACTCCAAAGTGGTCCCCTTATGGTTAAATCCCTCACGGGAATATTCTTTGTGAAGATAAAATGCTTAGGTGGTTGAGAAATCCTAGCAGTGTGGTTAGGGAACCCAAGGTTGTTTGAGGAATAATGTTATGAAGATCAGTGAATTTTTTAGTGAGACTATTCCATATAGATAATGCTCATCATGCCATTTTCGATGATATGTGGAAAGTCATATAACTCCTCATGGTTAGAGAGTTATGGCCGTGTGAAGTTGGAGAACCCTCATGTGTTGTCTAGAAGCCCCTAGAAGGTAAAAGAAGTCAAATGATTCTAGAAGCTCCAAGAAGAAGTTGACCAGTCAAAGTGGTTAGTCATGGGTTAAGTGGTTGCAACAAGAAAACAATTCAAAATAAATTAGTTGCAACTAGAAGTGGAGAGTTTACTATTTGTGGAGAAAGTGGTTATAAGTGGGAAAGTGGTTAGAAGTGGGTTCACCCGCAAAGAAGGAAGTTGGTTAGATAAGTAATATCCTTGGAGAAGTATAAATAAGAGAGCAAGGGTATCTTATGTGTGAATATATTGAGCATATTGAAGATATATTTTGGTGAAAGATTCATTGTAGGTACTCATGGACACATCAAAAGTTTTGTAAGTCTGAGGTTTTGATGTTGAAAGTGTCAAAGGTTCAAAAAACCCTAGTTTTATGAAGGAGTACATGGGTTGCAGTGGGCCAGGGCACATATGTATGTAGGATGAAGGAGAGTAGGGCGTGTATAGTTGGGAAAACACATGAAAATATTGAGTAGATTCTAGTACCAGGTCCCTAAAGTCTGAAGCAAGATCCATATCAACATTCTACACATTCAAATCCACTATAAAGGTTTTGGTATGGGTGAATATTGTATTGATGTTTATATTTTATCATGGTATGGTGAATGCTTGAGGCATTATTTGTATGTTTGTATTAATGTATGAATATGGTAGTTGGTTGGATGAGTGGTTATGTTCTAATGTGGTTGAGGTATTTCTATGTTGTGTAATGGTGTATGCATGAGGAACATGCATAGCTTATTGGATGGTATAGATATGTCTGTGATTGGTGATGGTACATAATGGAAAATGAAATGAAGGTTGCAGTGATAGGTCAAAATTGGATGTGACAAAGGAATAAAGGGTCTGAAGGGCCAAAAGGTTGAAGTTTTAGAAACCCTAGTTTCTGAAGGTGTAGGTAGGATGATAGAAGGAAGAGCACGTATATCCACGTGCTGAAGTATATGTAGGTCATGTACATATGCATGATGCAGTATTGACAGGTCCTGTACCTATTGAAAAATTGGATTTTGTCTACAAGTTGGGTCTTTTAATTGAGAGTTGGATTCCTCACATCTTGGTTGGTGCTGAGATAGGAAGGTTGGGTATTGCGTTGAGAGTTGGTGCTCTCTTGGAGTTGTTGCTGATAAAACCGAAGGATTGTAGTCCATAATAAAAAAGAAAATTATACATATATCTAGTGTTCCTTGTGTTCTCTATTGTGATGGTTCATAGATGTTTATTCTTGATGTATGTCATTGATATATATTTCCATGCAATAAACTAAGTATGAATGGAAGTAATAAGTAATTATGTTGTGAATGGTGATTGATAACTAAATTTTTGTGAGAAGTGTAAAATATCCCTCACACTGATTCACCCCCCCTCTTTGTGTGTTCGGTGTTTCCAACAATTGGAATCAGAGCAGGCCTTCACCAAAATCCTTAAAAAACTTGAAGGAGATCCATGTACACACAAATGGATGAACATTCAGATGGATTTCCCTTCTTTGATAAGAAATATTATTCAACATGGAGGATAGAAATGAAAGGGTATTTAAAGGAAAAAGGAATAGGTGTTTGGAACACAGTTGTTGGTGGAATAGTTTCCTCAAAGAATCATGTCAAAAGGTGCATCCCAATGGGAAGAAAAGAAGGATGCAATAGTTCTCAATACCATTTTCAATGGACTCTTAGGTTTTGTCAAAGAAATCATGGGACAATTTAATTTTGCCAAGGATCTATGGCTGAAGCTACAGAAGGTATATCCAGACAAAATTTCCATCAAGGACAATGAAGGTTAAGACTCTCCAAAATTATCTAATTGCAATAATTATAAGTGTGATGATATTGAATGATCTTCTATAAATGGAGAGTAAACTCTAGAAGTATTTTGTGTAGAATCAATTGACAATTATCTTATTGTTATAACCCTAATTTTCACCAGACATGCTTACCTGGCATAAATCCATCTCAGATTCCTTCTTTGCCAAAACACTACTGAAAAACTCTTCTTAAAAACCCCTTTTATAAAGGCCCACACGCCCTACTCCATTACTGAATGCGTGTACACGCTAACTGACCCAAGCCAGCCCGCATGTACCTACAAAAGCATGAAAAAAGAAAAGTTGATGATGGAACACATAGCTTTGGGTAAGTTAACTAAACCTTTCGGCCATGCAGGGCTGGTCACTCGACCAAATACCTATCTTTTTCTAGCCTATAAAAGAAGAGTTAGGGGTCCCATTTGAAAGGAGGAGAATCATAGTAAAGAAAATATACCTGATTAAGCATTCCCTTTGTCCCAAGCTTTATCCATCCTTGTGCAAAGAGAAGTATAGAGAAAAGAAGTTGGAAGACAGTGGAAGAAGAGCCTAGGACTAGGATCAAGGAGCAGTGGTAGACTTTATCATTGTAAGGTATCATTGTGAAGTTAATAAAAGAATTTATTTTCCAGTCCCGCCATATGAGATTGTCATTATTGGAATATTGATTGTATGATTGATTAAATCTCTAACCCGTTAGTTCATAGATCAAATGCATGTGGATTTCTTTGTTTGTCTATAGTGAATGCAGGTCAGCATTGGGAGGAGAGTTGCAGTCAAAGAACGACCAAGCGTGAAAAGGGATCGACATCAAACATGAAAAATAAGGTACGTCAACTTAATCTCTTGAGCCTTGTATTTACATATGAGTAATGGGGGTTTAGGCATGGGATGATGGTAAAAAGTAAGAGTCTTTAGGTCATTTTGGCATGCATAATAAACCCCTTGGTGCTAGTCCATAGGAGGGATTTCCCACCCACAACAGAATTGGCGACAGATTGATTGTGGGTGGGAAATCCCTCCTACAGACTAGCACTAAGGGTTTTATCATGCATGCATAAATGACCTAAAGACTCTTACCTTTTACCATCATCCCATGCCTAAACCCCCATTACTCATATGTAAATACAAGGCTCAAGAGATTAAGTTGACGTACCTTATTTTCCGTGTTTGATGTCGATCCCTTTTCGCGCTTGGTCATTCTTTGACTGCAACTCTCCTCCCAATGCTGACCTACAATCACTAAAGACAAACAAAGAACTCCACATGCATTTGATCTATGAACTAATGGGTTAGAGATTCAATCAATCATACAATCAATATTCCAATAATGACAATCTCATATGGAGGGATGGGAAAATCAATTCTTTTATTAACTTCTCAATGATACCTTACAATGATAAAGTCGGCTACTACTCCTCGATCCTGGTCCTGGGATATTCTTCCACTATATTCCAACTGCTTTTCTCTATACTTCTCTTTGCACAAGGATGGCTAAATGTTGGGACAAAGGGAATGCTTGATCGGGTATAGTTTCTTTAATATGATTCTCCTCCTTTCAAATGGGACCCCTAACCCTTCTTTTATAGGCTATAAGAAGCTAGGTATTTGGTCGAGTGACCGACCATGCATGGTTGAAAGGTTTAGTTAACTTACCCAAAGATGTGTGTTCTGTCAATGACTTTCCTTTTTGTGTGCTTTTGTAAGTACATGCGGGCTATCTTGGGTCAGCTAGAGTGTACACGTGTGCGATAATGGAGCAAGGCACATGGGCCTTTATAAAAGGGGTTTTTAAGAAGAGTTGTTCAATAGTGTTTTGGCAAAGAAGGAATCTAAGATGGCCTGATGCCAAGTAAGCATGTCTGGTGAAAATTAGGGTTATAACAGATGCCCCCTAATGTGTGAGGTCAGAAGAGCATCTGATAGCCAAAATACATTAACAATCTTCACCGATGTTCCGAATAAGTGAGCCCAGGGACTAGAAATCTAGAGGTGTTGTCTGCAAAATAATAATTGTCTCATCGAGGCGGGCATACCCATGCTCAGGATAAAATAAAATCATGGCTACCAATCAAATACACTGCAAATCCATGTCATATAACTATATAAAGTGTATCCGTGAGTAATACACAGCAGAGCTACATCTCGAAATCAAAAAGATATACATGTAGAATATCCATCTTCTAGAAGTTGATAAGGCCTGATGGTTGGAGATGAGGTCTTCAGAGCTCGGGAAACAACTTAAAAATATTCAAAACTCAGGTAGGAGTGTAATAGGAGTGTATGAAATCACTACCCATAGGTCTTCGATGGCTCATCAATCATGGACTAGATAATCTTGATGATCATATTGAAGTCCTCATTGATTTCGAACAAAGACTTGATTGGACTTTCGGGATGGTCGGGCATGAGGGCAAGAGAAAAAATGTAGAGGGGTGGACTCAGGTTTGGTAAAAAATTCCCTTGGACAATAGCACGACAAATGATGAGACTCAGGAAGCATGGCATTAACATAAGTTTACAAGGTAGGAGGCAACACAAACTCTCTGTATGTTTGGAAGAATAACCAAATGGAGGAGGACACAAATCAATGTAGCAGGAATAACTTCCTAAGGTCATATTAAATCCTAGGGTTTGATGAACAAATAGACAGATGTTCTTTATCCAAGGGCGACTCATTGTGCTGCCAATAAAAAGAAAATACTTTTCCCTTCCCCTTTTTGGGGTATATTTGATTTTTTTTGTCTTTTTCAATAATTTTGGAAAAAGAATAAAAGAATGTTACATTACAAAGGAGGAATGAGTGTCACAAACATACAAGTTCGAGGCACAAGGACAATAATGATGTTCAAATAAAGGACACTCGGGAAAAATCCCTCCTGGGACCAAGGGTGTCAAGACACAAAGGCAAAGTGTTACAGGGCTTGTGTATAAGTCATGCTTCAGATGGTTTAGTTGAGAGAAACATGGAGCCGACATTAGACCAAAGATGCAGGTTGCAAACGTGGTTGACAAAAAAGAAAATGGTAATGTCCTTTCATGTAAGTTTAACAAGCCCAGACAAGGTAAACTCAGTGGTTTTTCATATTTAGAGAGTCTGAAAAATGTAAAAGGAGACTCCACTGGGGTACCTTTTTCGAAAGTAGTCTAGTCGGTTCAAAATATGGGTAAACTAGAACTAACAAGACGTCTATTCAAAGCCATTTTAATGAGTGTGATACAGACAAGATCACTCGACCATTTTTTTTATTTTTAAGGAGTCTGAAAAAAGATTAACTATGGACTCCGTCAAGAATGTTCTTCTGGACCATTTTAATGAGTGTGAAAGAATAAGGTCAMTCGACGATCTTTTCAATTTTGGGGAGTCCGAAAAKAGCTTAACTATGGACTCCGTGGGGGTTCCTTTTTCATAAATTTAGTTCCTCAGGCTCGAAAAAGGGTTAAAATTGTACCTGAGAGTACTCTTCTAGAGAAATGCAGTTCCTAAGAGTATACCTTTGTTCGTATAGTTGACCGTYCGGACCGAAAAAGGGGTAAACTACTGCCAGATAGACATGACTTCAAATTCCAGTTTAACAAGCGTGAAAGGCCACAAGATCGTTCATCAATCTTTTCATGTTTAGAGGGTCTGAAAAGGGCTTAAAAGAAGACCCGTTATGTTTTGGGAGTCTCGTGGGTGAGGTCAAGAGTGATAAAGAGTCATGCAAATGAGGCTCAAAAATCGTAATCAGGCAAAAGTAAAAGAACTCCCGAGCCTATAGTCATTAGTGACAACATGGACACCATAATGCAACCAGAATCTACCTAGGGCATCCATGTTCTGGTAAGCTCTACCACCAAATCAAGACACTTCTAAAGTAGTAATGATGGTTCTGTGTCGCAACCTCGTGGGATCGATCCTATGGAAAAAATACAACAAGTAGCGGTGGAAACCTAACTTATATGCTCAAGTTAGCTATCTGAGATTTTTCCCAATGGACCATCAAAAGTGACCCAAAACTCCAAAAAATGTCTTGATACCTGATCATAACCTTCCAAAGAAACTCCTGAATCACTCTAAATGGTTTTCAATTCAAAGAAAATGATAAGGGGGGCCCAAAAAGTGACAAAAAAGGGCCAAAAAGTCTATAAATAGAAGTTGGCAGCTCATTATCACCATTGCTGATTTGGAAATTGACTCTAGATAAAAAAAAAAACCATTGATAAAAGTGGTGATTCCTGGAGCTACAGTGGAAGAAATGACCATCCGTCTGGACCAAGTAAGTATAAACTACCTCCCTTTGCTTTTTAATTCTTTATTTATGCATTTAATTTGGTTTCTTGGGGGAGTGTCAACCTTTAAAAGGATAGCCCTAGGTCCACGTGGGATCTCCTATGACAACCCACGTGTACACTCGCTCTGTCTGATGTTAGAGAACATGTACACACGACTGTCATCACAACCGCCTGCGTGGACCCTCCCATGGGTGCAAAAAGGGTTTAAAAAGTAAAGCCTAACCCTCTAAAAATTGCCCATGTGCAGGATGTATGTGCAATGGAGAGAACCAGAGCATGAAGATATCAACACACTAGTTGGGGAAGACCCTAAAGCTGTGGAAGTGTTAATGCAATGTGGCTTGCTAAAAAAATTTCTGTGTCCTTTCATGAGAGCACAACCTAGGCTACTGAATGCCTTGGTTGAATACTGACACCCTGACACAGAAGCTTTTATGTTAGAGGGGTAGTCACTGGTGCCTACTACAGAGGATAAATACTTTTTGATTGGCCTCTCCAAGAGAGGGGAACCAGTCAATTTCTAGACATTTCCTTCTGGGACTCATAATATATTGGAATTGATAGGACTTTGTTATGAGGCTAGTACAGACCGATCGAGCTTGCAGGTGCCAATAATAAGGATCATTGATTTATCACTGTAGGTGATTTTGTTTCTTATTGGGCGAATGACTGGTTCTGCAGCTCTACATCAGGCATCCCGTGCACAGATGAACTATGCAGTTCAATGCTTAAATGCACATATATTTGACTAGAGCACTACACTGTTGGATTATATGAAGAGGAAACTAATAGATTGTCGATTGTGGATGCAGAGGAACTTTGGGTTCGGGATGATTCTATGCTCTTTCTTCTTTGAAAGAGTTCCTAGTTTCATTCCTCGAGTGATGGTACGAGGACATCAGGCCTCTATTCCCATGGTTTGCAGATGGGCAATGTTGCTGGCATGACAAGGTGGTGGAAGGACCAATGAGTCCTTTGATGATGAATTCTTTGCTTGGTTGTTGCAGCAGATCCCAGCCATAGAGGATTATCCCTATGTTGAGATTGATTTCTTGAGATATCTGGAGATCCCTGTACCTCTAGGCGAGGAGCAAGGCGAGATGGGTAAGTTTGCATCATTTTTTTTTTTAAACATATATAATTTTTATGTTGCTTTTTTTACTTATATATCATTTTTTTATACCAAAGTATTTGACAGATACATGTCTATTGTGTGTAGATGTGGGACTCTCATGACCTGCAGATTATGTGAAGAAAAGGCGTTGTTCTTGGCCAGGGGTCACACCTGCCGCCGCAGGGGGACCAACAACAGCAGAAGAGATTCCAGCTAGTGAGGATGAGAGGGTTTTGAGACAAGTTGAGCGAAATTTTACCTCTCTCACTCGCACCATCCCTATGGCGGAGATTGACTATCTTCCACCATCCATGCAGCCTCATGTAGTGGGAGCACCATGGACATGGGTCCGACTGTTTCGACATTTGGAAAACGCTGTTGATTATTACAACAGGGGCCACAGGCCTTGACCTTAGTTATTCTAGACTTTGATAACTCCACTTGTATATATTTTTTGAGGCCATAAGCCCCATGACTCATTACTGATCATATTTTTTGAGGTGCTTGCATCCACCTATGTACTCTGATGATTATGATATTATATATGAATTTTTATGTCTTTTTCTGTCTTATGGATCATATTTTCCTTTAAAAATGTATTTACATGTTTATGTGTATGTCTTTTTATATGTGTGCAAGATTCCAGTCTAAAATTTGATTAGCTAGAGTATCTGTAACTTGTTTTAATCTCCTAGGAACATGAAAATATGTAATATAATCAAAGCTTCATTCTAAGAGACGTACCCTAAGGAATCATTGGTGTAAATTCAGATCATGAACACGGTAGACTCTATTTAACTGAGACACAACTAGTTGAGCATCTAAATAGACCCAGAGATGAGAGATACCAAATGACATGGTGTCACGAAGCAACTCAATAACTGCACTATACTCGACGACATTGTTTGTGGTGTCTCCTAAGCATATACCTCCGAAAGATAATAACTGGCCTCGAGGTGTAAAAATTACCCAAGTTGTGGAGGCAAGCCTCCGAGTGTGCCGACTAGCACCATCTGCGTACCCAACGAACACCTCCGATTCACTTGACATCTACCACAGTGACAAAAGATAACATCAAAAATGACACGTCCATAATACTAAAAGAAACTAGAAAGTAATAGTACAAAGACTATACATATGTTACAAAAAGTTACCCAAGGTGACCTACCTATTGAGTAATACTTCTTGAGGTAGAGACCATTCCTAGGCTCTGCCAAAGCATTTCCCTCAAATTCAACTAGACGATAAGTGCTCTTTATTAGAACCTCTTTTATGATGAAAGGTCCGAACCACATGGGTTTGAATTTTCCTACCCCCAGGGGGTCCTTATCTTGGTCATAGACCAGGACAAGGTCACCTTCAGAGAAAATCAGAGGATGAACGGACTGATCATAATGACACTTGACTTTATGTTTGTGAGCCTCATTGTCTAGGGCCACATC
>ML821304.1:70534-82296 GCA_009831015.1 Picea engelmannii
ATCCTGCCACAATTAGGTGTACTAGTTGTTGTTATGTCCAAACCACAAGTATGCATGTCATGCATAATACGTTCCCAATGGAATTGAAGGTCTTTTCACATTACTAAAAAGTAATTACTAGATCTTCCAAGATTGCATATGGCTGATATTTATACAACAATGGTTCGTAATGACCACCAAGAGGATTACTTTCATGGAACAAGATTCAATACGGATTTGTACTTGCATTTTTATTGAATAGCAAGTACCTTCTCTTCCTTGTTAACGACCAAACTGTGATTGAAATATTTATCCAGACGGCTAGCCATCGTATGAAAAATGTATCCCCCCATAGTCCTCTCTCATTTTTAGGTTGGTTTGTGATGCAAGAGCATCCCTCACGTCAAGCGAGCCAGCATGGAAGCGGAAGACAGCTGGAAGGCGTCCAACACAAATTTTGAAACACCTTGAAACTGTTGCGCTGACATTAATGTGATAATTTAATGAGGCGCACTTTTGTATTGTAATGGACCTTGAGCGGATAGCTCTCGTCCTTAAGTAGATAGGAGGCATTTAATCTAGTTAATGCAAGTAGGTAGAATTGAATTCTTAGATTAGACAGTTTTAGAAAGGAGGAGGGAAAACGGATATAGACACCCTCATTGTGCATTGTAACATTATTCAGGCATAGTGAAGCAGGAAGAGCACATGAGAATAGCAGAGAGCTGTAGAAGAACATCCATGTATAGATCTTGAATTAATAGAGGAGTTGATTCAAATCCATGGTTTTGTGTCTTTTCTCTGTGTGTTGATGTTAAATGGTGTGCTTATGAGTGTTTTTCTTTCCTGTTATGCATTTGCTTTTATATGCTGTGTATATGATTTCATGTCTAAAGTGAAGTCTGAGAGGATAATAGAATGAGTTTCAATTGTTTCTCTATTTGAGCCAGAGAATTCCTGCAAGGAGTGCAGTCGAATTGTCCGCAAGGAGTGCGTTGACGGAGGCTCAGGTAGTTTAACTATTGTTCTCATTCACCCCAAAAAGGTGCAGTTGGGCATAGGAGTCGTGCAAGGAGTGCACAGGCCAAGTGACATTCAGGGTTGCGAACCTGAGCACCAACTAACAGACTGCTGTTGCAGGAGTGCACAGAGTTGAAGGAACTTCAACACTTAACGTGGTTGAAGGTTTGCCGCAAGGAGTGCGTGCAAGATATTTCTGAGGGACTTGAAGGTCTTGGGGAAAAGATTAGGAAGGATAGGCCTTCCCATTCGTTAAAGGACAACACAGAGGAGTCGTCCCTCCAAGGTTGGCAAGAAGCGTCACAGGTTTGCACGCAGGAGGAACGAGTTTATAAGAGGAGACACTTAGTCATTTCGCAGACCTCATCAGGAAGAACGGACGGACGAGATTCTCCGAGGAGATCTCGCGAATCACCGTGAGATTTTAGATCTCGTGGAGGTGCAAGAGAGATACGACAGAGTGGTTCAGAAACTCAAAGCTCAAGAGGGGCAGAGCCATCTATTTGAGCCACAGGGATCATTAGATCCACACATAGGATCGTGTATCGGGGTTTCGTGGGTCAAAGTCCCGTAAACGTGCATCAGGAATCACGATATTGCGATACGTGATATCCTGATAGATCTGGACCGTCCATTAGTTGGGACGCATATCATAAGGTCTGGCGAAGTCGGGGCTCAACGTATCGGGATTCTTGAGGACAAGATACTCCGACAGTGTGGAATCGCGAAACGTGATATTTTGACGGTGAACGGATAGTAGGGCCACAGGAGTTGGTAGAGGACAGGTAGCGCACCGTATTGAAGTTCGAGGAAAGTAAAGTCCCGAAACCTTTGGCATTGGGATTCACGATCCCATGAAGTCCGAAATCCCGATAGAAGTGACAAGAAGTGGAAAAGTCAACTCGCACGGGTGCGTCGGAGTTTCGGCGTATCGGGCATCGGGAGTCGATAAGATGAGTTGTTTGGTATCGCGAGTAGCGAAATCACGATAGGGAAAGTTCTGATACAGATAAGAGAAGGTCAGCGTTGACTGGTCATCGGGTCTCGGGGATTTGAGAGCCCAGTGTTCGACCTTTGACATCGTGAAGTCGCGAAGTCCGATTCCCCGATAAGCAAAGAGAGGGAATCGCACGGAGAATTCTATGGGTGCAGATTTTCCGATGGGAAGATAGAAGGACGTTTGAGTTCTTCGGGCCGAGGTAGAAGAGGATCCTGAGAACGGACGTGTCTCCGAGGAGTGTGGTTGCGTCAGAGTGGTATCAGAGCCCAGAAAGAATCTTTGCTTTCTGTAGCAGGGAGAAGGAAATTCACCATGCCACTGAGAAGAGATAGACAGTCAACCGATCCAGAGGATAGGGAGGTGCAGAGACGAAGGGGTAGGCAGATGGTAGATCCAGCCATAGAGAGACAAATGCGTGATCTCCGATCCAGACTCGAAGACATGGAGATAGCGCAAAGACGCACAACTAGTGCAGGGGATCTGAGTGATTCCGACAACGAAGTCGAGGCTGAACATGAGGAAGAAGTTGCAGCCGAGGATGCAGCCAATGAATGCCTAATTAAAGCTATTTCATGGATGGGTGCAAAGGCGAAGATGGACATTCCAGTTTATGAAGGAAATCTGGATGCGGAAGAGCTTCTAGACTGGATTAGGGCTCTTGACACATACTTCGACTATGAAGATGTCGAAGAAGACAAAAAGGCCAAGCATGCTATCACGAGACTGAAAGGACACGCGGCATTGTGGTGGGATGAGCTACAAGCAGATAGACGCTGCAAGGGCAAGAAGAAAGTTAAAAGTTGGGATCGAATGATTGCAAAGATGAAGGAAAAGTTCATCCCTAGAGATTATCAAATCACTCTGTTCAGGAGGATGCAGAACCTGAGACAGAAGCTGATGACAGTGAAAGAATACATGGAGGAATTCTATCAACTGAACATCAGGGCAGGTCATCAGGAGAGCGATGATGAGAAAGTTGCCAGGTATATGAATGGCATGAGATATGATATCCAGGATGAGATGAGCATGGTAACCATCTAAACGGTGGAGGATGCTTATCAAAAGGCTTTGAAAGATGAAGAGAAGCTGAGTTGTAAGCAAGGTCAGCGAGGCCGAGGCAGGAGTCAGCCCAAAGGAAAATCGGTTGCCCAAGATAAATACCAAAATCCCAAGGATGACTGGAAAAAGCCTCAGACTAGAACCGAGAGGGGTGGAAGTTCACAGCGAGGCCAACATGCTGAACTGAGAGAACAACATACAGAGCAGAGAGGAGGATATGCTGATAATAACATGTTTCCTCATACCAGAGGTAGAGGAAGAGGAAGAGGTGGAGTAATCACATGCTTCACATGTGGAAAGAATGGGCACAAGTCATTCGAGTGTCCAGAGAAAAAGAAGGACAGTGGAGAGGCTCACATCGCTGAGGCACAAAGGCGTGATGTTGAGGCAGAAGATGCTGAAGGCAGAAGGTTGTTGATGATGCGTAAATTTCTCTTAACACCTGAGAAGGAGGTGGAGGACTCAGCCCAAAGGACCAAACTTTTCATAACTTCTTGCAAAACCAAGGACATGGTATGCAAGGTTATCATGGACAGCGGTAGCACAGATAATCTCGTTTCACCCGAGATGGTAGAGAAGCTGGAGCTGGAGACGACTGATCACCCGAGTCCATACAAAGTTTCATGGCTACAGAAAGGACACCAGGTAAATGTCACTAAACAATGTTTAGTTGAATTCAAAATAGGAGGGTATAATGATAAGATCTTATGTGATGTCATTCCTATGGATGTATGTCATCTATTGCTGGGTAGACCATGGCAATATGACAGAAATTTGATTCATGACGGGAAGATGAATACATACACCCTAGAGAAGAATGGGAGGACGCACATGTTGCTTCCGATAAAAGATAAGGAGGTAAAACTAGAAGGAAAAAGTACAATACTTCTCATGAGTGGGAAGGAACTTCTTACAGAGGTGAAGAAGAAAGAAGATCCACAATTCTTTGTGGTCAGGAAACCGAGGATTGTTCTAACTAGCACAAGAGTGGATGATCTACCAGAGGAAATTCAGGAACTACTGGAAGAGTTCGCTGACATCGTGGGGGACGAATTACCTTGTTCATTGCCACCGATGAGGAGTGTGAGTCATCATATAAACCTCATACCAGAATCTAGTTTTCTAAATAAATCCGCATACAGGTTGATGCCACAAGAAAATGAAGAGGTCAAGAAGCAGGTCCAGGAGCTGCTAGACAAAGGATTGGTCAGGGAAAGCTTGAGTCCATGTGTTGTTCCGATAGTACTCAGTCCCAAGAAAGACGAAGGCTGGAAGATGTGTACCGACTCAAGAGCCATCAACAAGATAACCATCAGGTACAGGTTTCCATTGCCAAGGATGGATGATTTAATGGATTGCCTAAGTGGAGCAAATTTTTTTTCAAAGGTTGATCTGAAAAGCAGATATCACCAAATTCGCATGAGAGAAGGTGATGAATGGAAAACAGCGTTCAAGACAAACGAAGGTTTGTATGAATGGCTTGTTATGTCATTTGGCTTAACAAAAGAGCCAAGTACTTTCATGAGGTTAATGAATGAAGTCCTGAGGGAATTCATCGAAAAATTTGTCATCGTATATCTGGATGATATACTGATTTTCAGTAAGACAAAGGTAGAACATCTGAAGCATTTAGCTACAGTAATGAAGAAGCTACAGTAGGAGAGGTTGTTGATAAACATGAAGAAATCCTCATTTATGAAGACATAACTCATTTACTTGGGGTTTTTTATCTCGGCAAATGAGTTCAAGATGGATCCAGATAAGGTGGAAGTGATCAAGAATTGGCCATCACCGAGAAATGTATTCGAGGTGAGAAGTTTTCATGGACTAGCTAGTTTCTACCAGAAGTTCATTAGGAATTTCAGTGGGATTAGCGCAGAGATGATGGACACAGTGAAGAAAAGACATAAATCTTTTCACTGGACAGCAAAGGCTGAGAAGAGCTTCAATCTGTTGAAGCAGAAGATCACGGAACAACCAATTTTGGTGTTGTCGGATTTCCAAAAGACGTTTCAAGTGAAATGTGACACAAGCAGGTTTGCCATAGGAGCGGTCTTGAGTCAGGAAGACAGACTGATTGCATATTGCAGTGAGAAGTTGAATGAGGCAAAGGTGAAATACTCCTCATACGACAAAGAATTTTATGCCATCATCCAGGCACTGAAGAAGTGGAGGCATTACTTGATCCCAAAAGAATTTGTTTTATATAGTGATAACCACGCATTACAGTTTGTGACTCAATAGGAGAAGTTGAATCAGAGACATGTAAAATGGGTAGAGTATATGCAGAGTTTCACTTTTGTAATTAAGCATATTTTGGGTACTGCTAACAAAGTGGTTGATGCTTTGAGCAGGAAGTGTTTATTGTTGCAGGAGTTCAGAGTCAAAACGTTGGGTTTTGATGATCTCAGGGACATGTATGCAGACGATCAGGATTTTAAAGAAGCATATGAAGCAGCTGAGAATCCAGTTCTCAGAGATAGAAGCCCTTGGACAGACTATATGATCCACGAAGGATTATTGTTCAGAGGCAATCAATTGTGTATTCCAAATTGCTCCATGAGGGAGAATCTGTTAAAGGAGAAACACAACGGAGGCTTGGCAGGGAATTTTGGTCATGATAAGACATTCGCGAAGCTGAGCGAGTCATACTTTTGGCCAGGGATGCGGTCAGAGGTCAAGCGGTTTGTAGACAGATGCAGAATTTGCCAGCATTCAAAGGGAAGAAAGCAGAATGTAGGATTCTATCAACCATTGCCCATACTTGACAGGCCATGGGATGAAATCAACATGGATTTCGTATTGGGATTGCCAAGGACATAAAGAGGATTTGATTCAGTCTTTGTGGTAGTGGATAGGTTTTCCAAGATGGCACATTTTATCCCATGCCAGAAAACCAGTGATGTGACTCACATCACAAATCTGTTTTTCAAAGAGGTCGTTCGACTTCACAGCTTACCCAGAAGTATAGTTTCGGATAGAGATACAAAGTTCGTGGGACATTTCTAGAGGACATTATGGAAAAAGATGGTAACTAACTTTTTTTTTAGTTCAGCTTATCATCCTCAGATGGATGGGCAGACAGAAGTGGTGAACAGAAGTCTGGGAGACTTGCTGAGAAGCTTGGTGACAGAGCACCACGGCCAGTGGGATAGTATATTGTTGCAGGCAGAGTTCACATATAATGACTCAGTGAACAGGAGCACAGGCCAAAGTCCATTTCAGATAGTGTATGGAATGCAGTCGATAGGAGTTTCTGAATTAAGGGATTCAGAACAGACTGCGACTAGGAGCGCGAGTGCCGAAGAGTTCGCGGAGGCGATGAAAGAACTTCACAGCCAGGTGAAGCAGCGACTGCTAGATTCAAGTCACAAATATAAGCATAGAGCCGACCAACAGAAGAGACAACTTCAGTTCGAGGTTGGTGAATTAGTTCTGGCACACTTGAGAAGAGAAAGGTTCCCGAGGGGAATGCACAATAAACTGAAGATGAAGAAAATTGGACCCTGCAAGGTCTTGAAGAAGTTTGGGGAAAATGCTTATGAGATCGAGTTACCAGATGGGATCGGAATATCTCCGATATTCAATGTCGCAGATTTATACCCATACAGGGCTGGAGAAGCAGAGACTGAAACTGAGTAGCCAGTGATCCAGTGGATGAAGCAGATGTCGATAGCAAAGAAGCCGTAGATGGAATGTATACTGGACAAGAGGATCAGTAAGAAGACCAGGAGGAAAGAATACTATGAGTATCTGGTCAAATGGAAGGGCCATCCAGTGGAAGATCCCAGCTGGGAGAATGAAACAGAAATACAGAAGCGTGGATATACCGTGTAGGAGCTCATGGACAGGAGCCCATGAAATTTTTCAAGCGAGGGAGTATGATGCAGGAGCATCCCTCACGTCAAGCGAGCCAGCACAGAAGCGGAAGACAGCTGGAAGGCGTCCAACACAAATTTTGAAACACCTTCAAACTGTTGCGCTGACATTAATGTGATAATTTAATGAGGCACACTTTTGTATTGTAATGAACCTTCAGCAGATAGCTCTCGTCCTTAAGTAGATAGGAGGCATTTAATCTAGTTAATGCAAGTAGGTAGAATTGAATTCTTAGATTATACAGTTTTAGAAAGGAGGAGGGAAAACAGATATAGACACCCTCATTGTGCATTGTAACATTATTCAGGCATAGTGAAGTAGGAAGAGCACAGGAGAATAGCAGAGAGCTGCAGAAGAACATCCATGTATAGATCTTGAATTAATAGAGGAGTTGATTCAAATCCATGGTTTTGTGTCTTTTCTCTGTGTGTTGATGTTAAATGGTGTGCTTATGAGTGTTTTGCTTTCCTGTTATGCATTTGATTTTATATGCTGTGTATATGATTTCATGTCTGAAGTGAAGTCTGAGAGGATAATAGAATGAGTTTCAATTGTTTCTCTATTTGAGCCAGAGAATTTCTGCAAGGAGTGCAGTCGAATTGTCCGCAAGGAGTGTGTTGACGGAGGCTCGGGTAGTTTAACTATTGTTCTCATTCACCCCAAAAAGGTGCAGTTGGGCATAGGAGCCATGCAAGGAGTGCACAGGCCAAGTGAAATTCAGGGTTGTGAACCTGAGCACCAGCTGATAGACTGTTGATGCAGGAGTGCGCAGAGTTGAAGGAACTTCAACACTTAACGTGGTTGAAGGTTTGCCGCAAAGAGTGCGTGCAAGAGATTTCTGAGGGACTTGAAGGTCTTGGGGAAAAGATCAGGAAGGATAGGCCTTCACATTCGTTGAAGGACAGCACAGAGGAGTCATGCCTCGAAGGTTGGCAAGAAGCGTCGCAGGTTTGCACGCAGGAGGAACGAGTTTATAAGAGGAGACACTTAGTCATTTCACAGACCTCATCAGGAAGAACAGACGGATGAGATTCTCCGAGGAGATCTCGTGAATCACCGTGAGCTGCTAGATCTCGTGGAGGTGCAAGAGAGATACGACAGAGTGGTTCAGAAAATCAAAGCTTAGGAGGGGCAGAGCCATCGATCCAAGCCACAGGGATCATTAGATCCACACGTAGGATCGTGTATCAGGGTTTCGTGGGTCGAAGTCCTGTAAACGTGCATCAGGAATCACAATATTGCGATACGCGATATCCTGATAGATCTGGACCGTCCATTAGTTGGGACACGTGTCATAAGGCCTGGTGAAGTCGGGGTTCGACGTTCAGGAGTCTTGAGGACAAGATACTCCGGCAGTGTGGAATCGCGAAACGCGATATTCTGATGGTGAATGGATAGTAGGGCCACAGGAGTTGGTAGAGGACAGGTGGTGCACCGTATCGGAGTTCGGGGAAAGTAAAGTCCCGAAACCTTTGGCATTGGGATTCATGATCCTACGAAGTCTGAAATCCCGATAGAAGTGACAGGAAGTGGAAAAGTCAAATCACACGGGTGCGTCGAAGTTTCAGTGTATCGGGCATCGGGAGTCGATAAGACGAGTTGTTTGGTATCGCGAGTAGCGAAATCTCGATAGGGAAAGTTTCGATACAGATAAGAGAAGGTCATTGTTGACTGGTCATTGGGTCTTAGGGATTCGAGATCCTAGTGTTCGACCTTTGACATCGCGAAGTCGCGAAGTTTGATTCCCCGATAAGCAAAGAGAGGGAATCGCACGGAGAATTCTGTGGGTGTAGATTTTCCGACAGGAAGATAGAAGGATGTTTGAGTTCTTTGGGCCAAGGTAGAAGAGGATCCTGAGAGTGAACGTGTCTCCGAGGAGTGCGGCTGCGTCAGTTTGTAGATGTGGATAACCGCATCTTTGAAAGATACATACCAACATCATGAATGCCATGCAACTAATACATAAATTCATATGACAATTCATATTGAAATGACTCTAACGCATCAATATTGTCATTGTGAAAGCACAAGAGGAAGTGATCTATCAACATGATACCCCCAATATATAGGGATAACTAAGGAGATGATGTCTCGAGGCCCTTAGGTTGCAGACATGGAGTACCGAGAGACAAGTGACTGACAGCATCCACATGCACAGATAGAGAGTCGCTTCACCACCACATTTCCTGGATTCCTAACTATGGCATCAACCACAATAGCTTGCTTCTGAAAGAATATGGGTCTTTCTCCATGAGGTACAAGTCAGTTATTGTGGTAAGTGTCACTTTAATATTTGAGGTATTTGAGTATGTTTAATTTAAGGTTGTGTTTGATTATAGAACGTCTGCTTGGAAATTATAGTCTTTGTGTTGTTTAACCTTGGTGGTTCACATTGTGCCCTAGTAAGTGGTCACCCTTAGGGATGGGTTTTCTACTGGGAGGTCTCCTTGACTAGTCATTGTACCATTCTCGATCATACTTACCACTTTTCACACTTCTCCCATATTTTCGTCCCCTTATATTTTGGGATTTTTGGGTGTATTGACCCAAGACGGGATTATACCTCATTTCATGGGAAGAAGGGGTTGAAGGCCCAGAGGTTTGTAGCTAGAAAAAGTTAAAATCCAATTATAAACCTTCTAGATGCTCTCCCAGAGATCCTAAGGACAATAAAATGTCTCTCATAAGAAATTAATGGGACCTGTGAAAAATAACAATATAAAAATTCCAACCAAGTTAGAGTGTGTGTAGGCAATGTTTTTCATGCTTAGGTAGAAGTCCCACACATTGTCCTCAACTTGGGGAAGCATAGTGTGACTAGGATAGAGTCAATGTGGGTAATTTTTTTCATGCTTTGGTAGAAGTCCCACCTTGGCTTCAACCTAGAAATTTTTAAATCATTAATGGCAATAAATGGGATTGGAAAAACGATGCATTGAAAACGAAGGTGCAACACACCCTCTACTAAGGCACCCATAAATGAGACAACATGAACCTTTGTATGTCATGAACCCCATGCCCAAAAGTATTACCCCCATCCACTTCATCTTCTCCACACGACTTAGAGAGGTTTCCACTCAGGAAACACTCCTTGAATTAAGGACCAATTCACCCAATAGGTCACCTTGTCAACCCTCCCATACCTAAACTTGGAAAATTTCATAGGGTCTTTGAGCACTTGTTTAATTTGATGAGGTAGTTTTTGATGTACATGTTTAGATGTCTCTTATATTAAATGTGATTTTACTTGCCATGATTCTTTGACTTGAGATCCTTGGAGGGCGTACTTTTCTGTCTTTGCGGGAATTTGTTAATGGACATTTTGGAGGAACAAGCCTAGCTTGGGCCTTCATTGGGGCAGGAAGCCCATCGGTTGGATGCCATGGCCCAAACCTTGGGGTAGTACAGGATATGAACGTTTCCTTTGGAGGCAAAGCAAGAGACCTTGGAAGACCTCACCTAGCCCTTGCAAGCCCATTGATTTTCCTTTGGCTAAAACGTCACCTTGGAAGGCTTGATGTCACCCTAGGGATAGGGTTTTGGTGGTGATGGTGGTTTTTTTGGAATACTAAGAGGGGGGGGTGAATCAGTATGAGAACTTTATACCACTTTTTACCACAATATATATTCTTTCACTTTATCAATAATGTTCAACAGTTTATCATCAATGTATCATCTATGATTGTACTCAATATATATATATATATATATATATATCATAAGCATGTAATCATAAACAACATCGCATCAAGAACACAGTACACTAGTATTTATATGGAAATCCAAATGGGAGAAAACCACTGAATTTTTTCTTACATATATCAAGAATTCATTCATAGGAAGCACCAACTTCCAAATTCTCCAATTGAAAATGGAAGGAGGATACAACCCTGTATTCTCAGGATCCAACCTAAAGGAATCTACAACTCCCTAAATTCTCTACCTCTAACCATAAGGAGGCTACAACCCCTTGATTCTCAAGCTCCAACCTGAAGGAAGATCCAACTCTCAGATTCTCTGGATCCAACTGGAAGGAGGCTACAACCCCCTTTCCTTGCCCCGTCCAACCACCCTAAAATATTAGTGTAGACCAATGGTCATTACCACAATCACTGCCACTATGATTGTTACTGCCACTGTCACTATCATTGTCACTACCACTGTCACTGTCACTGCCACTGTCACTACCATTATCATTGTCAACCTGTCAGTGACCAACCTGTTACTGTCACTGATACTCAACCAGATCCTCTCACATGGATCATGTACCAAGGACACCTCTCAACTAGATGTCCAACATCACCAACACATGCATCTACCCCGCATGTACCAATATCACCAAAATACCATCAAGTACCAACATGTACCATGCATCAACATTTTCCACAACATGTACCATCAACCATGTACCATAACAAGTGCATCAACCATGCAACAAACTTGCATTATCAACACATGTGTCATACCATGTGTCAACCATGCATATCAACCATGTACATCAACCATCAACACATGTACCATACCATGTGCCAATCATGCACATCAATCATGCACAAAACCTCCACCAGTATGCCAATATCACCAAGATGTGCCTCAAGCACTACGCCAACATCAAGTGTCCAACATGCACCTCAATCATGTTCCAAACCAAGAACCAATCTATGCCTCAACCAATATTATAACAACATCAACAAGACATGCATCTAATCATGTACCTCAAACCATGTGCCTCAACCATATACCATATAACTCATGATATGTCTCAGTCATGTCATACACCATAACATCATCAACATGTAACCCTAAAAACATGCATATAAACAGA
>ML821304.1:96550-107076 GCA_009831015.1 Picea engelmannii
CAGGCCATCTCACAATTTTTGAAATAACTTTTTTTCTAAAATGATTCAGACCATGAAATCTGGAATTCGTTGAGAAAACATATCCAACTAGCTGTGATAAAAAATTCAGCTTGTGGTTCATTTTATTTTTGGAGTTACACTCCATGGAAAATAGGGTTTGTGGCTAGTCCTGAAACTAGTCTAAAACATGTGTTTCGGGTAAAAACGGCATAACTTCTTCATAACAGATCCAAATTTAGTAAGACCAAATGTATTGGTTAGAGTGCAGTCTTTAGTATTATGTGTACCATTTTCATATCCATACAACAAATATTATGTGTGGGGCACGCTCTACAATCTCTCTCTCTAGAATAAGCCAGAATTCAACAAGGTATGTCATTTTTTCTATAACTCATTTTC
The DNA here is from genome assembly GCA_009831015.1 of Picea engelmannii. Taxonomy (NCBI): domain Eukaryota; kingdom Viridiplantae; phylum Streptophyta; class Pinopsida; order Pinales; family Pinaceae; genus Picea; species Picea engelmannii. Next base: position 96,950 of record ML821304.1, read on the forward strand.
TGAGAGGTTCCAAGCAGTAAAACCTGGAGAAATTCCATAAAAGACACTAAAGAACATTGTGTATTATTTTCATGTCTTTATTCATTACAGGTACATAGTTATGATTATTTCAAGTTAGGGTTGTTGACTAATCAAAAACTAGTCATGTGAGACTAAAGTAAAGTTTGATGAAAATGCTAGTCTCTTGTTGTTAAAGTTAAGGAAGGTTTGCAGGTATGTGATCATATACACCAAGTCTATTACAGAGTTACAAATCAGATTTGGATGATGAAATTGATGAGGGCTTTTGGTTGAGGTAAATGTTGGGTATATGGTTGAGACAAGTAGTTGATGAGTTGGCACATACATGAGGTGTATAGTTGATGATGTTGGTACATCTTGATGAGTCATAGTTTATGTGTATTTGATGCATGCTTGGTACATATTTGGTGCATGTTTGATGCACTCGTTGATGGTACGGGTTGAGGTACAGGTTGGTGCATGGTTGATGCACTTAGTGATGGTATAGGTTGATTACAGGTTGTTTGGTGCAAGTTGATTGGTACAGGTTTACAGTAGTATATCTCACAGTGATAGTGTGACATTGGTTCCATCATTCTACTTCTACGTCAGGGCGTTTGGACGGGGCAAGGGCAGGTGGTTGTAGCCACCTTCCAGTTGTAGCTGGAGAACATAGGGGGTTGTAGCCTCCTTTTGGTTATAGCCAGAGAATTGGGGAGTTGGAGATTCCCTTAGGTTGTAGCTTGAGAAAATAGAGGGTTGGAGCCTCCTTCCAGTTGCATCTAGAAAACAAAGGAAGTTGGTGCTTCCAATGAATGCAATTCTTAAATACATATAAGAAAAAGCATTTTGTGGTTTTCTCCCGCTTTGGGTTTCCACGTAAAAACATTGGTGTACTGTGTATGTGTATGATCGCTCATTTATTCATTGTTTATTTACTCTGAAACTATTGAATGATAATGTTACATTGATATAACACTTGCATTTTATGGTTAAAAATGATTACATTGCTCTATTATTGATTTACCCCTCCTCTCAGTAATCCAACAATTGGTATCAAATCAGGTTCCTTCAGAAATCAGTTTAACCACTGAAAGGTTGATCATGGAGAGAAACAACATGTATAAGAATGGAATACCACAGTTTGATGGATAGAAGTATGCATTATGGAGAAGAAGGATGAAAACATATATGCAGGCACAAGGATTTGAAATTTGGCAATCAATAGTAGATGGATACAAAGAACTAGCATTTCCGCTAACAAGTGAAAAAGCAATGAAACTCGGTCAAAATAATTTCAAAGCCACAAATGCACTTCTGAATGGTCTTCGTGAATCGGTATATACCAAAGTTGTACATTGTAAATCTGCTAAAGAGATTTGGGACAAACTTCAAAATATTTATGAAGGAGATTCAAAAGTCAAAGAAGCAAAACTTCAAACTTGCATAGGTCAATTCGAACAACAAAAGATGAAGGAAGATGAGAATATTGCAGCTTACTTCTTATGAGTCGATGAAACGGTGAATGCAATAATAGGATTGGGAGAAGAAATTGAATAATCTGTAGTTGTTCAAAAGGTACTAGGATCTCTTCCTATGAGATTTGATCCTAAGATATCAGCACTAGAAGAAAGAACGGATATAGAATCAATAAGCATGGATGAACTACATGGAATCTTCACAGCATATGAAATGAGAAGTAAACAGGAAAATCTAAATATAAAAGAAGCAACTTTCAAAGCATCCAAAAGGTCAAAAAAAGGGAAAGCAAAAGGAACATAGCAGCAACAGTGACTTCTCAGAAGATGATGAAGAAGAAGTGGCCAACTTTGTCAGAAGATTGAACAAGGGAACCAATGGTAGATATAAATGTAAGCTTCCATTGATTTGTTTTAATTGTTATGGTATTGGTCATTTTTCTAACAAATGTCTCCATAAGAAAAATAAGAGGAATGATGAAGACTACTCAAATAGAAAACAAACATATAAAGGCAAAAGAACCAAAAAGAGAGCTTTCAAGAAAAGCTTATGCACCAAAGAAGACATCTCCTCATCAGATGAAGATGAAGTCAGTGACAATGAGATAGAAAGAGTTCTATTCATGGTAGTAGAAGACTCTGATAAAGAAGACATCGAAGAATAATATGAAGAGGCAGAAGTTGACTACCGAGAAGAATTGTTTAGTGCCATAGAAGTTATAAGAAGAGAAAAGAAGAAAAACAAGAAGCTACAAGCAGAACTAGACAAGAAAGAAGACAATCAGGAACTAGAATGAATGATCATGAAATTGAAGGCTCAAATAGAAGAAGATAAAATAATTGAAGAAGCACTCAAAGAATAGCTAGAAGAAAGAGACGAGATCATTGGAAATTTGGAAGCAGAGATTGTCACATTGAGAAAGGATCTTCAAAAGAAAAATATGTAGAACATCTCAAAAGTTTTGGATGACATTATCAACAGTCAAAAGCCTCATCGTGACAAGTCCAGACTTGGATACAATCAGACAGAAAAGGGATCAAGCTCCAAAACAACAAAACAAGAAACATATCCAAAAAGTTATGCAGAAACAATCAAAGAGGATAGGAAGACCTACAACGAAGATTACAGGGACACTCCTCCACCGAGAAGATTCATATTTCAGAATCAATGACTGATAGAAACAAATAGACCTCGGGGAGAAGAAGGATTCATAAAAGTAACTCCTTTCATAAGATCTTCAACTCCCAGGTATCAAACTATCTTTTTTTGTTTATGTTTTTCATGCAATAATTTTGGACATAAAGTTGTAAATTGCAGAGCTAATAGGAGGAACATAAACAACTTTGAAAGTCATACACAAAATGGTTATCCAAGAAGGCATATTTAAACACAGAGAAGAAGCTACAACAGGTTTGAATCATTGAGCACTGAAGTGGAATGCTACAAGTGCAACAACTTTGGACACATGGCCAAAAATTGTAGAATGGCAGTCCCTCCTAGAGAACCACAACAGAACTACAATAGTCACAGATAGGAACCTCAAAAGAGAACATGGATAAGAAAGAAGAATCAGTATAGCAATGAAGAATGCACATTCACTCTACAAGCTAAGCAGAAGAAATGTGGTTGGTATGTTGACAGTGGTTGTTCAAAACACATGACAGGTGATAAAGACAGATTTCTTACATTAAGAAAGGACAGACATGGATCGGTCTCCTTCGAAAATGATGATTCAGCTAAAATCATTGGAAAAGGCACAGTCAGAATTGGAAACAAGAATACTAAGGAAAAAAATGTTCGACTATTAGAAGATATGAAACATAATATTCTAAGTGTAAGTCAAATGTGTGACCAAGGTCATAAAATTACTTTCGATTCACAGAAGTGCGAGATAAGAAAAGAAGGTTCAGGAAAATTGATTGCAACAACTGCAAGAACTTCAATCAACATATATGTATTAAGTAAAATTGGAAATGAAAAGTGTTGTCTAAGAAAGGAAGATGAAAGTTGGCTATGGAACAGAAGAATGGGTCGCATACATTTTGATAACCTTGTCAAATTCAGAAAAAAGGAAGCAGTTAGAGAAATTCCCCAGATCATGAAACCAACCAACACTTTATGCAAGCATTGCCAACAAGGAAAGAAAACAAAGACCAGGTTCAAATCAAAGGAATATTCAATGACAAGACCACTGAAAATTGTGCATACTGATCTAGTTGGACCAACTACAAAAAAGGGTTTAAAAGGTGATAAATACTTTATGTTATTAGTTGACGATTATACAAGAATGATTGCAGTTTTCTTTCTCATGAATAAGTCAGAAGATTTTGAAAACTTAAAGGTCTATAGGGAAATGGTTGAAAATGAAATGGATTTAAAAATCAAATGTTTGAGATCTGATAATGGAGGAGAGTTCACTTCAAAGGAATTTATGGACTACTGCAGCAGGCATGGAATAAAAAGGCAATTCTTTGTTGCTAGGACACCTCGGCAGAATGGAGTTGTTGAAAGAAAGAACAAGACAATACAAGAAATGGCTCGAACAATGCTAATGGATTCAAAATTGACAGAAATTTTTTGGACACATGTAGTGCATACAACAGTTCACATTCAAAACAGAGTAATGCTCAGAAACAACAATGACAAAACTCCCTATGAGCTATGGAAAGGAAGACCAGCAAATGTGAAGCACTTCAGAGTATTTGGAAGCAAATGCTACATCAAAAGAGAATATGGTAGAATGGGAAAGTTTGACCCTCCTGTGGACAAAGGAGTACTTGTTGGTTACTCAAGTACAAGGAAAGCATACAAGTGTTACAATCTGAGGTTGAACAAAGTTGTGGAAAGCATCAATGTAACAATTGATGAAACAGGTGGACGAGAATTAAAGGAAAAAGAAAATGAATTAATGGAACATCTTTACAAAGAAGAAGCAGAAGATGAAGAAGAACTAGAAGGGGAAGATGAAGAGGATCATATAGAAGTAGAAGATCAAGTTCAGCAAGTGCCTCCAAAGACACCTAGAAAACGAGTACAAAAGAATCATCCTTCAGATCATATTATCAGAAACAAGGATGCAGGAGTTGAGAGTAGAAGAAGAATTCGTTCACCAGAACAAATGAACCAAGCACTCTTATCTACAATTGAACCAAACAGTTTTGAAGAGGCCAGCAAGGATGAATTATGGAATAAGGCCATGTATGAAGAATTGGATCAAATATAGAAGAATAATACTTGGGAATCAGTTCCAAGACCAAAGAATAAGAATGTGATTGGCACAAAGTGGGTTTTCATAAATAAATTGAATGAAGATGGGCATGTTACAAGGAACAAAGCTAGATTGGTATGTAAAGGATATGCACAGGTTGAAGGAATCGAATTTGAAGAGACATTTGCCTCAGTTGCTAGAATGGAAACAATCTGATTGCTTTTATCTTATGCATGCTCCAAGAATATTAAAGTGTATCAGATGGACGTGAAATCAACTTTTTTGAATGGGGAACTTGAAGAATAAGTCTACATCGAACAACCAGAAGGATTTCAGTTGTCAGAGAACGTAGATTATGTGTACAAATTGAAGAAGACCGTGTATGGTCTAAAATAGGCTCCTAGAGAATGGTACTCTAGACTGGATAAATATTTACAGCAGACAGGGTTCAGAAAAGGAAGTGCAGACAACAACCTCTACATCAAGGTAACTCAAGATAGTATTTTATTAATTGAAGTTTATGTTGATGATATTATTTTTGGAAGTAATGATGATAGGTTAAGCTAGAAATTTGCAAAGGATATGCAGAATGAATTTGAAATGCCATTAATTGGAGAACTATCCTTCTTTCTGGGTCTTCAGATGCGTCAAAGCATCCAAGGAATTTTTATTTTTCAAACTAAGTATATCATAAAAATGTTAAAGAGGTTCGGAATGGAAGATTGCAAACCATTTACCAATCCTATGCAAAACAATTGCAAGTTGAGCAAAGATGATGATTCAAATTATACAAACCAGAGGCAATACAGGTCAATGATTGGTAGCTTACTATATGTGACATCATCCTGACCAGATGTAATGCAGGCAGTTGGATAGGTGGCATGATTTCAAGAAGCACCAAAGGAATCACATGTATTAGTAGTGAAGAGGATTTTTCAGATATCGCAAAGGAACAAAAGAGTTTGGTTTATGGTATCCAAAAGGAAAGGATCTATCACTTATTTCCTACACAGATGCAGATTGGGCAGGTTGCATTGATGACCGACGAAGCACCAGTGGAGCAGTGTTCTACTTGGGTGAGTGTTTAGTATCTTGGCTAAGCAGGAAACAATCATCAATATCTTTATCTACAACCAAACCAGAGTATATTGCAGTAGCAGGATGTTGTATACAGGTTCTATGGATGAAACAAACTCTGATAGATATACAGGTTGAGTATGATGAGCCCATTCCAATCTATTGTGATAATACAAGCGCCATAAGTATCTTAAAGAACCCGGTGATTCACTCCAAGATGAAGCACATCCCAATCAAGTATCACTTTCTATGGGAATAGGTTGCAGATAAGAACATCAGAGTTGAATATGTGTGCACAAAATAACAAGTGGCGGGCATCTTTACAAAACTGCTTCCACAGGAAGCCTTTGAGTATCTTCACCAGAGACTCGAAGTAATTTCTACAAAAAAATGAATGCTTTTGAATGCTTATCTTATATGTCTTAGATTTACATGAGGAAGCACCATAAAGAGGATAGTTCAGGTTGGGAGATCAGTTTCACGAAGAGTTCAGTCAGGGGGAGCAGCACCAAATGGAAAGATACATTTTCCATTGATGACAAAGGGGGAGATATTTATCATATGCAAAGGTAAATGCTTGGAGAAAGAGCACAGAGGCATGGTTCCAAGGGGAGCGATTGTCACAGGGGAAGCATGAGTGATATGACTTCAGTATTGCATCAGAGTGTTGTCATCAATGCCAAAGGGGGATATTATTGATTATTTGGGTTGTTTTTCATTGATGTAAACCCTTGAAGAAAGTCCGGTAGCATCAAGGTTTGGGTAATGGACCCAAGTTTGTTTGATATATAATGGTATGAGTTTTAATATATTTGAAGGTAAGAATATTCTAGATGGATAGTACATGTCATGCCATTTTCGGTGGTATGTGGAACGTCACATAAATCCTCACATTTAGATAGTTATGGCCATGTGAAGTTGGAGAACCCTCATGAGTCATCTAGAAGACCCAAAAGGTCAAAGTAGTTAAAGTGGTTGCAAATAAGAAATTATTTAAATAATAAACTGAAGTGATGAGGATACTATAAGTCAAAGTTGATACAAAAGAAATTATTTAAATAATAAAGTTAATGGAGAAATTACTAAGTGGACAAGTGGTTAGAAGTGAGTTAGCCCTAAAATAAGGAAAGTGGTTTGAGATGGTTAAAAGGTAACCCCTTGAGGAAGCTACATAAAAGTATAAATAAGAGGCAAGGGTCTCTCAATTTAATTACACTTGAGCATATTAAATATATATAAGTGACTAAGGTAACCAAAGGATATCTAAGGCGAATTTCAGAAGGAAGGTGAAGTAAATAAGGCCGAAATTCAAGGGAGGATAAACTATTTTGATGATGCTTTCTAAGGTATGTTATTTACAGGTCATCTCACCATTTTCGCAATAATTTTTTTTCTAGAATGATTCAGACCGTGAAATCTAGAGGTCATTGAGGAAACATATCCAAGTAGTTGTGATAAAATTTTTAGCTTGTGTGTTGTTGTATTTTTGGAGTTACACTCCATGGAAAATAGGGTTTATGACTAGTCCTTAAACTAGTCTAAAACAAGTGTTTCGGGTAAAAACGTCATAACTTCTTCATAACAGATCTAAATTTAGTAAGACCAAATATATTGGTTAGAGTACAGTCTCTAGTATTCTCTGTACCATTTTCAGATCCATACAACAAACATTCCATGTGGGGCATGCTCTACAATATTTCTCTCTAGAATAAGCCAGAATTCAACAAGGTATGTCATTTTTGCTATAATTCATTTTCTGAGAGGTTCCAAGCAGTAAAACCTGGAGAAATTCCATAAAAGACACTAAAGAACATTGTGTACTATTTTTAGATCTTTATTCATTACAAGTACATAGTTATGATTATTTCAAGTTAGGGTTGTTGACTAATCCAAAATTAGTCATGTGAGACTAAAGTAAAGTTTGATGAAAATGCTAGTCTCTTGTTGTTAAATTTAAGGAAGGTTTGCAGGTATGTGATCATATACACCAAGTCTATTACATAGTTACAAATCAGATTTGGATGATGAAATTGATGAGGGATTTTGGTTGAGGTACATGTTAGGTACATGGTTGAGACAAGTAGTTGATTAGTTGGCACATACATGAGGTGCATAGTCGATGTTGATACATCTTGATGAGTCATAGTTTATATGTATTTGATGCATGATTGGTACATATTTTGTGCATGTTTGATGCACTCGTTGATGGTACAAATTGACATACAGGTTGGTGCATGGTTGATGCACTTGTTTATGGTACAGGTTGATTATAGGTTGTTTATGCTACAAGTTGATTACAGGTTGTTTGGTACAGGTTGATTGGTACAGGTTTACAGCAGTATATCTCACAGTGATAGTGTGAAATTGGTTCCATCATTCTAGTTCTACGTCAGGGCGGTTGGACAGGGCAAGGACAGGTGGTTGTAGCTACCTTTCGGTTGTAGCCATAGAACATAAGGGGTTGTAGCCTCCTTCTGGTTGTAGCCAGAGAATTGGGGAATTGGAGCTTCCCTCAGGTTGTATCCTGAAAAACTAGGGGGTTGGAGCCTCCTTTCAGTTGCAACTAGAAAACAAAGGAAGTTGGTGCTTCCAATGAATGTAATTCTTAAATACATATAAGAAAAAACATTATGTGGTTTTCTCCCGCCTTGGGTTTCCACGTAAAAACACCGATGTACTGTGTATGTGTATGATTGCTCATTTGTTCATTGTTTATTTACTCTTAAACTATTGGATGATAATGCTAAATTGATATAACATTTGCATTTTATGGTTAAAAAGGATTAGATTGATTTATTACTAATTCGCCCCCCTCTCAGTAATCCAACAACTTTGGTTGATGTTGGGTAGGTGTTATATTCTTTGCATGTGTGTGTGTGGGCGCGTCAGATATGACAACTGCGTCTGACGATCCCTCTAGTAGTGCATTCGGTGTCGTGTGCACTGGGTTCTTTCCTAGGGGGTCCTAGGGGGGGCAGGTATGCCCCCCCCTAGTTACGCACAGTGTTCGGCAATGAGCAGTAGCTCGGGGTAGTGCCCCGAAAAATTTTTTTGGACAGTTTTTGCTATTTTTAGCGGTTTTGTAAATTAATCTTGGATTAAGGGATTAGGGTTTTGGTATCTACAGAATACCTAAAAACATTGTATATATATTGTATAGTGAATGGTGAAATTCGACATAATGAATATAAGAAAGGTTTTCCCGGTTGAGGGTTTCCGGTATAAAATCTCTGTGTACTCTGTGTATGAGCCATTGATTAATTTCTATTTTGCTTAAGAATCTATATGCCTTACTTTACTTCATAGGTACATGTGGTATCAGAGCTCGTTTTTGGCTTCAGAGGGACGCCTTTGTTGTTGAGGGTTTGGCTCAGTCTTGATAGATCAAGTTTATCTTGGGTCTATGATAAACCTGGGTTTAGTGGGAGCTTTTGCAGTGGAGATTCGAGTATAGAAAGAGGAATGGCGAGCTCATCTAGAATCGAGATAGAAAAGTTCAACAATAAAAATTTTGAGCTATGGAAGCTCAAGATGGAGGACCTTCTTGTAGACAAAGAACAATGGATTGTTGTGGATCCTGGTACACAGCCCACTGGTACACCGTCTACTAGCAGACAGGATACTAGTACACAACCTACTAGTACACAAACTACTAGTACACCACCTACTGGTATGTTGAAGGTATATTGGGAGAAGTTGGACAAAAAAGCAAGGAGTACTATTTGACTCTGCCTGGCAGATTCGGTTTTGTTGAATGTCTCGGGAGAATCTACAGCCAAGGAACTATGGGATAAGTTGTGGAATTTGTATCAATCAAAGTCCCTAGTAAACAAGTTGTTTCTTCGAAAGAAGTTGTATCATCTTAGGATGGACGATGGAGATTCTATGACAAAACATCTAAATGCCTTTAATACTCTGGTAAGTCAACTTGTCTCTGTTAATATTACGATTGCAGAAGAAGATAAGTGTATTACTTTGTTATGTTCTTTGCTAGACTCTTGGGATAATCTGGTTGTAGCAATTGGTAGTACCACTCAATCTACATTGAAGTATGAGGATGTAGTTTCATCCTTGTTATCTGAAGAGATGAGGTAGAAAAGCATGGATAGTCATAGCACAGATGCTTTATTTATAAGAGGTCGTCCCCAAGATAGGAATCCCAGTAAGCCTTCGGGGGGGAGATCTAAATCTACAGGTAGATCTAAGTCTCTAGGAAAATCTTTGAGGAAATGATGGAAGTGTGGTAAAACAGGGCATTATAAGAAAGATTGCAAGTCTAAGAAGGTTGATAAACCAAAGGGATCTGATAGTACCTCTTCCACAGAGGCGAAAACCTCCACTGAAGAAGGAGGTGATGTTTACC
>ML821305.1:16318-36288 GCA_009831015.1 Picea engelmannii
TGCTGGTGTGTGTTCAGATCAATCTAGACCACCACTATGGATCATTAGTTACTCATGTGTCCTATATCTATTGTAAATTATTCACTCTTTGAGTGTGGAATACGGTTAATGAGAATTCTTCCATTCTTTCTCTCTTGCTTCTTCTTTCTCAATTTCTCTTTGCAAATGTGTGTATTATTTTCTAGCTAGATCTATTCTGTGCAGGTTCAACACATTTACAAATAGTGGCATGTATGATGAGCCTTCTCCCCTGCTTTCTAGGTAATTTTGGGGTACATGTATGAAAATTTGGTGACATCCATCACGTCATGGTCATAATACTTGATGGAATTCACTCCGTCAACCATGTCATCATCTACGTGCACCCCTTTCAAAATCTTTGGCAAAACTAGGGTCCCTTCTACTTGTGGTTGTGACCCTCCTTGCAACCTACTCTTAGTGTGATCCTTTCATTTGGCATGTGGGGATGAGGCCCCTACATTTGGTACATCCTTGTGTACTATTGCCTATCATGCTTCTAGTTATTGGCTCCATGGCACTGAACCCGTGGCCTGCTCAACCTGTCGTGGCCCTGGTCCCCCTCAATGTGTCGGATTCAGTTCTCTCCATGTCCCCTTCTAGCTACCCGACCTCCTGCACTGGGTTCTGTTCCTCCTCTATTGTCACAAGGTTTTCTTCATACTTGGGTGTGTGGAGTTCATCCACATCCACCACTGTGTGTATCTCTTTCTCCCTTGCGTCTGTCGCCTGAGCAGTACTTCTCTTGTTCCTACTGGCCCTGCCCGACACTTCAACTCGTGGTGGTGACATTGTGACGAGATCTGGACTGTAAATCATCGAACTCGATGGATGCTAGCACAAAATCCCACTCTATCACTCTTTTGCTCGGCTCTGCATTCTTCTCCTTAACAATTAACACAATGAGTTTCTTCCCCCCCTATTTCTGACTTTATAGTGGGACGACGAAGTGACAATTGTTTCGCATTGACAATTGTCCCTTTTTCACTTTTTGCTGTGTGTCCCGCGTGTGGTAACTTTGTACTTGTTAACTGCTATCCTATGCACCTTGTTTTTGGAATTTTCCCTTTCCGTCGCACTAAGTTCTTTACCTCTGCGTATGGAATTTCATGTGTTTCTTGCAATTTCAACAACCGTTTCCATTTGGCACCTGAATTCCACAATCGTCATTTTCCAAATTGCTACGCTTTCTGACTGTCGGTCCTTTTTTTGTTGCGCTGGAATTTTTGAGCGCGCAGAGTCCTTGGCTTAGAAACCCTTTTCTTCTAGCGCAGTATTATTATTTGATTGCGCTGACTCGGTGACATGCGTGCACAAACTGTTTCCTTTTTCATCACGTTGACTTACTGACCTGTGTGCGCATACTTTTTTTTTTACGGTTCTTACCGCGCAGTAACTTTCAAGTTGCGGGTGGTCTATTTTCCTTGTACAACTTCAGTCGACTCCCATTGATCATGCCCCTCAATTATTTTCCTTGAAAATCCTTCAACTGTACAACTCCTCCATCTGTGACAGTCTTGACCTCATATGGTCCCAGCCAATGCATTCTGAACTTTCCCGTATGTTGAAAAAACTTGCTATCATACAGTAGGACTAGGTCTCCTTCCTTGAAATTTTTTCTCTTGATATGTCAGTCATTCTAGGCTTTGTCCCTTGCTTTCTGTACTTATTGGTGAAAGCCTACTAGAACCCTATCTTCTTCCATGCTCATCAATTGACTTATCCTTTCTTTTACTGCTCCTCGCTCTGTCATGTTTGTAATTGCTGCGACACATAGACTTGGTACCAAGAATTCTAATGGCATCATTGCTTCTTGTCCATACACCAATCTAAATGGTGTCTTCCCTGTCAAATTCTTATAGGTAGTTCTATATGCCCATAGTACAACTGGTATCTTTGAATCCCAGTCGTCCCTATTGACATTGCAAATCTTGGTTAAGGCATTCTCTANTGCTTCTTGTCCATACACCAATCTAAATGGTGTCTTCCCTGTCAAATTCTTATAGGTAGTTCTATATGCCCATAGTACAACTGGTATCTTTGAATCCCAGTCGTCCCTATTGACATTGCAAATCTTGGTTAAGGCATTCTCTAGAATCTTGTTGAAGGCTTCCACTCTTCCATTTGCCTGAGGATGGTATGGTGTACTTTTTTGATGCTAGACCTCGAATTCTTCAGTCAAAGCTCTGATAGTGTTGTTGATAAAGTGAGTGCCTTAGTCACTCATCAGAATCCTTGGGCATCCAAATCTGGTGAGCACCTATTCAAATAGGAAGTGTGATGTTGTCTCTGCGCTGGTGCTTCCTCTACCCATCTTCAAAGGTATTTTGTCACAGTGATGATGTATCATGTGCCTGACCTTCTTGCGGGTGGGTGAATTGGCCCAACAAAGTCGATAGCCCATTTGTCAAAAACTTGTAGCGTTACCTGTGGGTGTAAGGGCATCTCATCCCGTCTGTTTGGTTTTCCAACCCTCTGACAAATGTCACATTTTTGGCAGTATTCCTTTGCATCTCGATGAATAGTTGGCCACCATAATCCTACGTGCAATACCTTCTGCGTGGTAGATTTTCCTGCATAGTGTCCTCCAACTATTCCTTCATGGGATTCTCCCAATATCCTAGGCCTTTCGTGTTCTAGCGCACACCTTCTCAATATGTTGTTTTCCCTCATTTAATATAAGTGTCTTGCGATCAATTGGTATTCGGTTTCTCTGACAACCAGATTCTTCCTCCGCGCGGTGTTAAGTTCCCTTGGCACAATCCATGTACTTAAATACTCAATAATGTCAGCAAAATAATCATCCGCGATCTGGAAATTAAATTAATTGCGCATCAAGAAAGGTATCCTCTAAGTTTGTAGGTTCATCGCCATTGGTGACCCTTCAAAAGTGATCAGGTCCTGCATTCAACTTCCCTGGTTTAACTATGACTTCAAAGTCAAATTCTTGAAACAACAGTAACCATCGACATATTCTCCCCCCCAACACTGGCTTGTTGACTAGGTACTTAAGGGTTGAATGATCTGTGAACATCTTAAAATGTTTTCCAAGTAGGTAATGCCTGAACTTTTGAAGTGCATACACCATTGCCAGACCTTCTCACTCTGTAGTGTTGTAATTCTTCTAGGAGTTTGATATTTTTCTTCTTGCAAATGCTATGGGATGGTCCAAATTCCCTACTTCTAGTTTTGCTAGAATAGATCCCAAGGCTATGGCTGATGCATCTGCATGCACATGGAATGTCTTATCCCAATCTGGAAAGAATAAGATGGGTGATGTGACCATCTTCTCTTTCAGGGTGTCCAGCCCTTGCTGACAGTTCTAATTCCACTAGAATTTAGTATCCTTCTTGGACAATTTCTCCACCGGCGCAGTGATTTGCGCATACCCCTTTATAAATTTTCTGTAATATCCTATATGTCCCAATGTGGCTCGCAACTGGTGCACTTATTTCGGTGGTGGTAAATTCACAGTTACTGCAATCTTTTCACGTTCAACGATAAAACCTTGTCTACATACTATGTGACCCAATAGAATTCCGAAGGGTGTTACAAATATACATTTCTTAATATTGAAGGATATTTGACATTGCCTACATCTTTCTAAAGTCAACCTCAACACCTCTACATGATCCTTCAACATATTGTACACTGTCTAATCATCCAAATATACCTCTAGAAACTGACGGATGAATTCTTTGAAGGCAACAATGACTACTCTGGAAAAAATTTGCCAGTGCATTCTTCAGTCCAAAAGGCATGACTATCTACTGGTAGGATCCCCATTCTGTCGCAAAGGTAGTATTGTACCGATCTTGTGGTGCTATCTTGATTTGGTGGTAGCCTAAGAATCCATTGGTGAATGAGTATGCTTCCTGACCTCCCACATTTTCTAGGACTTCATCTGTAAAGGGTGTAGGGAAGGGGTCATGTAGGAAAGCATCATTGAGCTTTCTCAGATCTACATAGATTCTTATGCCTCCTTGATTCTTCTCCTGAACTACCATGGGGCTTATCCATTCTGATTCTTCTACTGGTTCTATGATTCCTGCTTCCAACATTCTGTCAATTTCTTCTCTTACTTTCTTCTTGTATATGGGGTTCAATCTGTAAGGCCTTTGTCTGACAGGTCTTGCCTCTAGTTTGAGAGGGATATTCATCTCTCCAAGTTCTCCTAGAATACCTTTCATTTCTGTAAAGGTCATTGGGAACATGTCACTATAATCGTGTAGTAAATTTGTTATCCTTTCCACTGTTTGCTCATCCCAGTAATCCCCAATACTGGCCATCTTGGGATCCTCCTCTATTCCAATATTGACCTTCTTTACTTTAATCGACGCAGTAAATTCTTCTGCTGCTAAGGAGGGCCCTTCTACCTCCCTTTCTCCTTCGATCTCTGGAATCTGGATATTGTCTGGATCTTCTTCGTCTTGGTATGTCTTCTACTGATTTTCGGTCATAAGGTCCAGCTCTGGTTTATCAGTGAACCTCAAGCCTCTAATATGTTTTAAAGCGAAATCGACGTCGGGGCTCTCATGTTTGAATGAGAATGCGCCTGTGAAATTATATTGCAATATTGTCCATTCAGTGGTACCTCTGCGCAATTCTTGGTCTACATACCAGTTTTCCAGAATTCCTTCCAGTGTGTGAATGAAATAATGAGGCCATTCCTCAGGTGGTATCATCTTCCACTGTGTTCTACATTGTTCCTAGTGTTCTGCAGGTGTTTCATGTCCATTGTATTTTTGAGTTGCACTCCTCTTTTGTTTTGTACCGAATCTGATGTGCAATAGTCTTTTGCATTGGTACCAGTACTGTATATTTTGTTTGTGTGCACCCCACCATCTTGCAGGTGTAGCCTTAAGTGAGATGTTGAGAGATAACAATATCTGGCTGTCTGATAGTTCCTCCTCATATCTCGTTAGGAATTATTCTAAGTCATTGATTCCATGGAAACTTGGAGGTTCTCTGATTTTTGTCCCAACCCACCTTACTGCGCGGTCTATTCGTGCGAATCTTCTGGTTGAGACCTCATGTAGGTGCTGCTGCCAATTCTCCAGACCTGTGTTTGAGTCATAAGCACATGACGTAATACTTCTCCATCTAAGTACACCATTGATAGTTGGATTAATGTAATATTTGGCGTGCGCGGTGGTCCGATACAACTGGTTAATTTCTTCGAGATCTAGACATGTTGGTTCCACAAATATTTCGGCTTCAGATGGATCTAGGGGCGCGATAAACCTGTATTCTCCTGACTCAAATGTCATCTTCCTGGTCTTCAGGTTGATTATCGCCTGATTGTCAAATGCCCAATCCAATCCCAGTAATGTTGGATATGGTGTTGTGTAATCCACAATTTCGATCACTTCGAAGTCCGCCTTAGAGCACACTTCATCGAGATCTACTGTCACTCCTTTTAGCCTCCCTATTGGCAGAACTCTATTTTGGTTTGCTAACTTCAGTTGGACTGGTGATTAGCCTAAGGTAGGTTCTCCCATGCATTGCCATGTCTTTTTGGGTAATACATTCACTTCATATCCCAAATCTAATATCACATCGCCCATGTTAAAATATCCGATGTTGGTATTCAATCTAAACTCTTTGCTGGTTCTCCTTTTGGCATGGAGGTGATTGACTATCCTCTTTTCTAACTTTCTCTCAGAGTTTGTGGTACATCTATCTAACAAATTCTATAGTATTATAACAGATGATGGATCCTTAAA
Source organism: Picea engelmannii (assembly GCA_009831015.1). Taxonomy (NCBI): domain Eukaryota; kingdom Viridiplantae; phylum Streptophyta; class Pinopsida; order Pinales; family Pinaceae; genus Picea; species Picea engelmannii. The sequence goes on from ML821305.1 coordinate 22,063, forward strand.
TAATTGAATACATGATTGTAGGAATGTTTTAATACAACTTACTTGGTTTCCCGGGTGGACTTCACTAGTATGGTCTAATGCTGGCGTAATTTCATAGGTTGGAACGTCTTGGGTATGCTGCGTGGTAGATGTAGATGCAACATTTTGCTTGATAAATTCTTGTCTGGCCTCCTTAAAGGTATCCTTCTCCTTTCCTGCATCAAATCACTTGAGTGGCTCAGTATTCTTCTTAATCCACTGGTGCTGTACTGGTTCCTATTTAGACGCATCATCTCCTATTTTAGCACCTCCACACGTCACTATGTTGATGTTCCTACCATCTTCTCTAGCTTTTGTAGAGATCCACTATACATTCTGATTTTTCTGATTCTGTTTTTCCTGTGTCTTCTCCAACAGTGTTGTGAAATCCTCTGTATCGTGATCTATTGCGCGACAATACATGCATGTTGCAGGTGGTAGTGGACATTCTCTTGCATAGTGCCCTGGCTATTGGAAGTTATGACACACTACTGGACCTCTTCCACATCCAAATCCTCCTCTGTATTGTCCTCCTCCTCTATACTCATCACGATCTTCATGCGACGTATGCATTATACTGCGCAGGGTTATACTACAGCTGCGCAAGATCTACCATCGCGCAAGAATACCTATCAGCGTTGAGTCTAGTGCATGAGGCATATGGTACTGGATAATGCACTGTATCCATGCAATCAAAGTGTCCATCGGCTCCAACCCATCATATTGATAGGAGCCAAAGTCTTCGATGCAATATTCTGTAGAGATATGCATGCACCTCCTCATTGAGACTTCGTATAGCTTATTCTACCACCACTCCGTAGCATCCTCAGAATCTGTGTCATAAGACTTGAAACTTCTCCATCTTATCTCTTTGTATGCGGTGGGGTTGATGTAGTCATGATTGTGCCCTATGTCTTTGTAAATATTTTCAATTCCCAAGCTCCGCACATCCTCATCTACAGGCTCATTATACTGGTCACACTCATGGGGATCTAGTGGCACGAGCATGCACATGGTATCGGTTTCAAAGGAAATATGCCTCTTCTTGAAATTTAACACCACATTATTATCAAAGGCCCAATCAATCCCCAATAAAGCAAGATATGAATCAGACTCATCCATGATCTCGATAATATTGAAGTCGACCTTTGTTTTCACTCCTTTGATGTTCACTTCTACTTTCTCCATCTGACCTATGGAGTAGATCTTGTTTTGATTGGCCAATCGGAGCTGAATGGGTGACCAAACCAACTTAGGCTTACACATCACTTCCAAAGATTTTTTGGGAAAAATGTTCATGTTGGATCCCAGTTCCAACATGACTCCATCCATGTTGTACCCACCAAGCTCTGCTGTCCTTTGAAATTCTCAGCCAATGTGCTTTTGCTTGCTAACCTGACATACATCCCTTTCTGGAAATAGAGCAGATATGGTGGTCTCCTCTCGTTATTTCATGCAAGCAGCTAACATCTGGTTCAACTTACTTATCACTTCTGTATCTTTAAGCAAGCACAAACAATGGTGTAAGAAGGTATTGAACTGATCTTCGACTTCTGCCATGCGACCCAAGTCACATAAGGCTTCAACACATGCTACGCGTCACAACTCCTCCTGACGCTATTCTTCATATGATTTTTTCGTAACGCGTCACAGTGTAGTCTATCTGGGTGCTTCCTCTATCGATCTTTTTGTCATTCACTAATTTTTTTTGTTCATGCAAGCCTCTTTCAAAAACTTTTGCATCGCGTGCTACAATTCATTGCACGTGCGAGCTTTGTCCAATGACCTTTGCATCACCCAAGGCACCTCTTCATGGATATGTCCATCTTCTAGCGACCTTTGTCTCGCCCTCTACACTTACTCTTAGATGTATACCTCTTCCAGAGACCTTTGAGTCATGCATTGCAGCTTCTCGTGCACTCTTTCTTCTTCAAGTGCTCTCTGCACATCGCACAAAAATTGCTTCTGTTGAGAAAAATCAAACTTTAGAGGGGGTTGGGGTTCCTTCCTATTCTTGCTTTATGATTGTTGACTCGAACCTTCCCCATGCTCGAAGCCTGCCCCTGTCTTCACTCCTCCAGGGTTACTACCTAGATTTCAACCTCCTCATTCTTCTTCTTGTTTTTGCACGACTTGGCATGCACCGTGTTACAATTGGTCTTCTTGTCCTCTGACTTCTTCAGTAAGTCAAGAAAATCCTCAATTACATGTTCAGGACTATAAAAATAGGCACATAACACGCGTGTCTTGGTGCAAAATCGTGAGACATGACCAATCTCATCGCAATTAAAATAGGTGGGGGGTCTACTCCCCCTCCGCCATATCCACGACCATGACCGCACCCATATCCACCTCGGGGTCCTCCTTGATATCCGCCTCTTTCTATGCCATCACGCTCACCACCCTTTTTCTCCTCCTATACCCATAATGCATCGCATATATTATCTTGCATTAACTATAGGGAGCGACATTTATTGATATCATTGCCAAAGGATTTACGGAACTCACAAAAAGGAGTGTGAGTTTTTGTTTGGTATTTCTTCAATGTGGGACAACAAGGTGGAACATGGCCCCACTACCTACATATTTCACACCATTCAAACTATCCAGATGGAAATGGACTTGGTGTTCTTATCACCACATAATTTGGAAGGACATGGCACTCATCTCGATGATTCCCCTTAGAACAACATGTAGTAAACCATACATGTTCATGCATGACTTTAGTCTTGGCCATATATTGCAACTGTATCGTTAGGTTGGATAGTTGTGACTAAACCTGTGCAAACTCGTTCAATGTATTTGTGCCTCTAGGTGTAGCTTCCAAGCACATCACAAACTCGATTGCCTCTACTTGAGTCGTCACCTTTTTCTAGGTGAGAGAGACTAAAAAATGGGGGAGTAACCCCACAATGAACCATTCTCTATGTTGTACATCTTGGATTTGGAATGTCAGCCTATCTAAAAATATTTTAAACCACTGGTCATAGTCCCAGAAGGTTTCTCCTTCTTTCTATTTGATCTCCTTGATTTCAATAATGCATTGGGATTCTGACTTAGGCTTCTAAAACTCCCTAAGAATATCCTACTTAATCTATCCCTAAACATGGTCTCCAGTTGCACAATATTAGCTACGTCGTATGTAACTCTCTTTACAGACCAGATTTCTTCATAGGTGAACTAGTGTTGCTCTGCATCAACTTCAGTGTACTGTCTTGATTCACCATCTTTGAACTGGAGCTAGTTCCTCTTCTCTGACTTCTATTGGTTGGATATTTCCACACCACTATTGCTTGGGATAAAGTATTGCTAACTTCACCTTCTTCTTCATTTGTCTTGTCACTTCTCTCTTCTTATTCTCTTTCTTCGAATCCAATCTCTTCACTACCTAATCCGTTTTATTCTTGATTAAAAATGCATAAGGGGGGTGGTAAAAAGTGAGGGTAAGTCCATCTTCTTCTGAAATTTATCCTGAGGTGACCTAGAGATATTTCTACTTGTAGCCACACAAGACCATTGACTATTATCAACTTGTCCCCCCCACCACTAGTGGAGCCTCCATCTTCATTTTCTTCCGGTGCCCCAACATTCCATGCCATACCTTCTTGTCTTGATTGCACACCACAAATGTGCACTTTTTCTCCTGGGCCAATCTGAACTTCATCTCCTGATCCGATTTGCACACTTCCACCTTATACATAATCAATCTCTCCAATCAACACACTGCTACTTCATGTGCCATCCTCTCTCCTTATCAACACACCACTGCTCTACGCTTCATATTATTCTAAGGTTGCAACACTCCGCAATAGCCAAAGGGGGCAGACTTCATCACCTAGGTCCATACTAGTCTCACTATTGGTGTCCCTACTGGACACCATCTCCTCTATGCCATGCCTCTTCGTGGGCCTATCCTTGTCTATGCTCCACTCTAGAAAAACATCCACTCCCTCACTACCACTTGGTTCAGTTTATTTTCTCTTCATCTTGGACCTGACCCCTCATCGCATGCCCCCAGGTAATTCTTTTCCACCTTTTTCTTTCGCTCTTCTTTTTATCTAAAATTTTCTTGTGTACTTATCAGATATTTTTCTCTTCTTCTTTTCTGAGTCCATTCCATACCTCACCTCATCTCAACAATTTCTAGGATCCTCTCAATGGATCCATCTTCTAGCTCCTTTTTCCCCACCTTTTCCAAAGTCCCCCCCAGTGCTAGGGGGTTTACTTAGCCATTTTTTCGGGCTCCATGAAGATCATTCTTCTCTCCATGAACAACATCTTGATCCAAAGTGGAATTTCTTCTAGCATCCACTTCAATACACACACATGTTCAACTCATATATAGAAGAGACATAATGGCTCAGAACTATCATAACTTTATTATTGGAAGCATTCCATCATATCAGAGATATACATTGCGCAACACAAACACATATGATAGCCATAGAACTTCATATCTTTGATATATAAAACCTCAGAAGTACAACATGCTACAGAATGCACCTTTGCTCAAAACCCAGACATAGAAACAAAACTATATTCAAAGCATTACAACAATACAATAGGATCTGAGTGAGCTTGATACTGATAGCTAAGCCAACTCCCAAACTCTCTAAGTAGCTAGCTTTATTTCTGATGTTAGAGATTCCTTTTATATTTTCTCTGTTGGGGAGTGCTCTCTCTTTCTACTTTGCTCCACTCGTTGGTCTGATACAACTACCTCGCATGTTTCTTGTGTATGCAAGTGCTCCATATAGACAACTTGCATCAAGGGAAATATTAATTATCTGGCCAGCTCATTCTCTGAATGTCTCACATCTTTGTATGTTGCTAGTAGTAATCAGTTGAGGAGATTTCCCGATATTGATTCCTTTCTTGATTCCAATGGGTATCTTCTTATTTTACGGTGCACTTGACAAAACTTGGACCAATGTGCACTTGGTAGCCTTTAATATTGGTACAAAACTAACAAAACCCGGTCTGATGCACACTCTATGTCATTCCTTATGCATTTCTTTAGGTGCACACAAAACTATGGAATGAGTGAGCACAACTTTGTTTGTGCGCGTGCACAAAACTGAAGCCAAAACTTTGGGTGCCAACATCGCCGTTATTTCTCTTTTTAGCCATATCTAAACGTGATTTATTGGAAATATGAATGATTTCTGGGGTTTCATCTAGGCAGATTCCCACTTCATGCTCCAAAATTTGTGCAAGGTGGTATTTCAACTAGTTAATCCCCCCCATCATTTCCTTCCCACACAACTTGCGATTCAACTTTTGTTGATTATGCCCATCAACAAGATCACCATATTCCCACATAGGGTCCAAAGCATTTGACATTTTCACATAGCGATGACTAGTAAACCGAGGGGAAAAAAAGAAAATCAACATTCAAGAATCAAAATACAAAAATGTTGCATAAAAAAACCAAATCTATATTCTAAATAAATGGTAGATCTCCCACAATGTGATAGCAATTGGAAAGAAGAGGGAAAATTTATAGGGCATTGCAAAACCTATAAAAATATATAAAAAAATTGAGGATTGTTACACATACATGCAAATATAGAAATAGCTTATGGGAATAGATCTCCACTTCTCAATAAACAGTTGATGGAAAATGAAAACACTCTCTTTTTGGTCCAGCTCAAAGAAAAATGGTGAGATCTCCTTTTCTCTCAAACCCCTTCATTGTGTTTAGAAAATGAGATAAAAAAAGTAAAAAATGGGTTGTAAACTAGTCTTTCCATGGGTTAGGCGATATTTTATATCAAATTATGAAAATATCATGATATTTTAAGGTGATATTATTGCCAGGAAGGGGACATCGTGATGTTAGCGATATTATCACGATTTTTGCAACAATAGTTTAGAGTGGCTTACAACCTAGTATGAATAAGATGTGTAAGGTGGATAATGTTTGTAAATCAAAACGAAAAAAGTTGTAAGTCTAAAATATTAAAAAAAATAAATTTAAAAAAATGGACTTTTAATTACCATAATGTGAATATATACAATAATAACAATAAACTATTATATATAACTCTATTGGTCGATTTACCTTGAGTGCTAACTAACATTAGGTTTGTCAGTTTGACTCCTCGAATAATCGCGTTTGTCAGTTTGACTCCTCGAATAATCGCTTGTGAGTTGATCACAATGTTATCTCTAGGTGAATCGATTTTGTAGTTTTCCCACTTGAAGAGTGAGTAGTATCATAATATTCTCCTTTAGAGATGATATATGTTCCAATGTTCTAGGGAATGTGGTAGCTAGAATGAAATGTTCCAAATCATGGCAGCATGGTTTCGAGAGTGGAAACCACTGAATTGTGAAATAAAGAGCTCGGGGATGAGTTTCCAGAACTGGGAGCTTGTACAAGCTCCCTTCAATACGATGATTAATTGCTTCATCGTCTGCATATTCCACTATTGAAACATCCTCTCCTATTCCCAATGTAACTAGCCTATGTGCAACCAGGATTAATGAACAAATCTCTCATATTCCAAACAAAATCAGTATTAATATTTGACAGAAGTACAATATGTGTGATTTCGATAGCCATTGTAATCAACATTACTATTAATTTTCTAGATGTATAGAGTTATTAATTTTAAACACCAACACCAAATTCATATTTAAACACCAACACCAAATTTAATTGAGTTTCTCCTAATCCCATTGATTTTTTGTTTAAAATTTATTTGGTTGTGTCTTCTTCATATTAAATTTGCATCCAGTCATATGGATTCAGTTTGGTTCAATGAGTAATAAGAATTCCATCGTTAACCAGTGCCATCTATTTTACCTTTTCATTGATAATTACAACCAACATCATACACATTAAATAATCCAATCAACTCAAACAAATTTCTATTTTACCTTTTCAGGTTGGGATCTGATCTTAAGATGAAGCAATAACATAGGGGTCGAACACAACCAATGTCATCCCAAGAGATATGACCCTTAGAAAGAGGTGGCGGATCTCATGATTCCCTCTAACAAGGCTAACACTCGCTCCCCCAGAGTTGAACACATGGCGCCATCCTATAAAGTGGTGCTCCCCTAACATGGAAAAGGGGCACCAATCCATGAAGTGGCACTCTCCTAACATGGAAAGGGGGAACCGCCCTTCATAAATTCCCAAATTTGGTCAAATTTGCCAAGGAAAAGGTATGTTTCGACTGTCAAATGAGAGGGCTTCTTCTTCCAACATGACTTAGGGATTGTGACAACTATTCTCATGGTGTCAAGGGGTTGTGACACTCAAAAAAGTGAACGCGACACTTGTTGAGGTGCATACGACACTTGTGACAATGCATGTGACACTTAACAAGGTGCATATGTCACTTTGAAACACTTGCGATACTTGGGGTGCAACACTCAAGTGCAACATTTTGGTGTGTAATAGATGCCCCCTAAAGTGTGAGGTCATAAGAGAAACCGATGGCCAAAACACTTTACTGTAGATTTTAACCTTGTACAATATTTTAATGCAAACATATTTTCAATAAAAGAACATAGAATATACAATGAAAAATACATACATTACACAGATATTTTTCCCCTAGAAACCCAAACCGGGAAAACCAACATATTATATATTCATTCATAATGATACATTGTTTACAATACAATATACATATAGGAGCAAGAAACTTCCAAAACCCTAACCAAATGATCTGGATTAGTCAACAACCCTAATTCCTTAACCAGAAAACCATCAGCAAAAACCATGTGCCAAAAAACTGCCCAACAATGGACACGAAAATCGAGGCGACACGAAAAATGAGTAAAAAATGTGACACAAAAAACGAGGTAAAAATGCAACACGAAAAATGAGAAAAAATTGAATCATTGGTGTGTCAACGAGTTAATTAAGCATCCTAATATGCACAATCACATAACTAATTAAAAATGATGGAGAATGGTAAACCACCCTTGGTTGTGGTTGGAAAGAGTAAATGGATTTTTGAATTAACATGTCAATATCTTGAATATGGTTAATTATGTTTGGATATTTAATGATGGTTTGTGGTTAATTATGGTTGATCATGTTTGACCATCATTGACCATCTTTGACAATGATTAACCATGTTAGAGTATAGTTGACCATGTTAGCGTTAGTTTTCTATGGTTGACATTGGTAAACCCATAATGCTCATTGTGGTTTGATCAAGTTGACTATGGTTGATGATAGTTGATCATGTTTGACTATGGCTAAACATGCTTGATCATGCTTAGTAATGTTTGACTATGGTTGACTATGTTTGATCATTGTTGACCATATTTGACTATGGTTGACCATGGTTGACTATAATTGACCTTGGTCATGACTATAATTTACCTTGGTTGACTATATTTAATAATGGTTGATTATGTTTGACTAAGGTTGTCTTAGGGACCTAACCTCCCTAACCCCTCACATAGATAGAATAATATATTTTCCATGTAATAAAGGCTAATATTAGTAAATTGGGCCTAGTTAATAATGTAGATTTTGACCTTGTACAATATTTTACTGCAAACATATTTTCAATAAAAAAACATAAAACATACAATGGAAAATACACACATTACATAGAGAATTTTCCCCTGGAAACCCAAATCGAGAAAACCGACATATTCTATATTCATTCATAGTGATACATTGTTTACAATACAATATACATATAGGAGCCAACGACATCCAAAACCCTAACCCAATGACCTGGATTAGTCAACAACCCTAATTCCTTAATCGAAAATATAAAACCATTAGCAAAAACCATGTGTTGAAAAACCGCCCAACAATGGACATAAAAATTGAGGGGACATGAAAAACGAGGCAAAACTGCGACATGTTTCCCAAGGAAAAATTAATTTCTCAGGGGTGTTGCCCCCAAACCCCCATGCAAGGGGGCTCTCACCCCCCTACAACCCCCCCCTGTGTGCCATGCGCAACGTAGAAGACACTAGAGCTAGTCATGCGAAAAATATAACACATACCCACCATTCTCCCACTTGTTGTTTTCTTTTCATACAGGGGGTTACATGGTTACGTAGTCAACAACCCAGGGCAATAATTCCCATGGATCCTCTACACCAAGAGAAATTCTCACAGATTTTGTTAATGAATCTACAACATTCTTTAAAGTGTCCACCTTCATCAACAACACTTTCTTTTCTTCAACCATGTCTCTCACAAAGTGATATTGAATATTAATATTCTTTGTCTTTGAATGATAAGTCGAGTTCTTCGCTAGAAAAGTTGCACTTTGACTGTCACAATCTATCCTTACAGCTTGTTGTGCCAACCCAATACCTAAACATAATATTTGTAACCATACTGCTTCCTTACTTGCATGAGTGGCTGCCATGTATTCAACTTCTGTAGTTGAAAGTGCCACTACAACCTGTTTTTTGTTGATCCAACTAATTTCTCCTCCAAATAGGTTAAATATATGCCCGCTTGTAGATCTCCTATGATCCAAATCTCCATCCCAATCTGCATCCACAAATCCATGTATGTCCAACAATCTGTCCAATCATGGTCTTCCTTGATAGCATAATCCATAGCTAGTAGTGCCACACAAATACCAAAAAACCCTTTTTATTGATGTCCAATGCTCCTTCCCTGGTTTTGACATATACCTACTCAAAAATCCCATTGCATGTGCAATGTTCGGTCTAGTATAGACCATTTCATACATCAAACTACCAACTGCACTCACATATGGAACATGAGACATGTCCTCCTCCTCTTCTTGTGTCTTGGGACACTGATCCACAGATAACTTTACACCAACATGAATAGGGACCTTGACCAATTTACATTCCTGCATATTAAACCTCTGCAATAATGTCTCAACATATTTTCTCTGATTTAATCAGACTTTCCTGTTTTTACGATCTCTTTTAATTTCCATGCCCAAAATGAAATTTGAAGCACCGAGATCCTTCATGTCAAATTTAGAGGATAACTGATTTTTCACATCCTGGATAATCTCCTTGTTGTTTCCTATCAACAACATGCCATCCACACACAAGACCAAATAAATCAAATGATCACCAATTAATTTAAAATACACACAGTGATCCTCTTTTCTTCTTGTGAAGCCAAGTCCCACCACATAAGTATCAAATTTTTGATACCACATCCTTGGTGATTGCTTTAAACCATACAGGGACTTTTTTTATCTTGCATACCAACCCCTTCTTTCCCTTCACAACAAATCCTTCTGGCTATTTCATATAGATTTCTTCTTCCAGATCCCCATGTAGGGATTTTGTCTTCACATCCATCTGTTCTACTTCAAAATCAAATGCAACAACAACAGATAACATAAATCTTATAGAATTTAATTTGGCAACAGGAAAAAAATATCACCAAAATCAATTCCCTCAACCTGGGAATAACCCTTTGCTACTAACCGAGCTTTGTATTTCTCCACTTTGCCTTCTGCATTCAACTTCTTTTTAAACACCCATTTGCTACCAATGGGATTTATTCCAGTTGAAAACTCCACTAGATCCCAAGCCTCATTCTTGTCCAAGGCTGCCATTTATTCATCCATGGCCTTTTTCCAGAGCTGTCCATCCTCTGAATCCACCGCTTCCCTGACAGTTCTAGGATCATCATCAGTAATAGACAAAGAAAATTTTTAACGAAAATAAGATGGAGTATACCTTTTCGATAACCTTCTTTCTCGAACCGATCTCCTCAATACTGGAGTATGATGATCTTCTTCTTCTAATTCCCGTTCTTCTATAGAGTCCGATTCATCATCCTTTAAATTGAACTCTATTTTCTCTAGTTCTTCCTTACTTGGTAGGAATTCCTATTTAAAAACATCCTCCATTTCTCTAAATACCACATCTCGGCTATACACAACCTTCTTAGTTTCTGGGTACCAAAGCTTATAACCTTTGAGACCATGTTTATACCCAATAAAGATACACTTTTCAACCTTCTTATCTAGCTTACTCTTGTTTTCCTTTGGAACATGAACATGGGCCTCACAACAAAATACCTTGAGATGTGTGAGAGAAGGTTTCTTACCAGTCCATACCTCTTGTGGAGTCTTTTCATCCAGTGCTGATGAGGGTGATCTGTTGACCAAGAAACATGCAATACCCACTGCCTTTGCCAAAAATTCTTTCCCTAACCCGACACCACTGAGCATGCACCTTGATTTTTCCAGAGTCTTGTTCATCCTTTCTGCAACTCCATTCTGCTGAGGTGTATATGGAGTAGTCTTCTGCCTTTCTATACCACACTTCTTACATAATTCTTCAAATTCATTCCTGCAAAACTCTCCTCCATTATCTATCCTCAACACCTTAATTCTTTTCTCTGTTTGATTATCAACAAGAGCCTTAAACTCTTTAAACTTGTCAAAGACTTCAAATTTCTTCTCGAGGAAATATATCCAAGTATTCCTTGAGAATCCATCTATAAATGAGACATAGTACACATATTTTCCCAATGATGGAACCGACACAGGTCCAAACACATCACTTTGAACTAGCTATAAAACTCCTTTTGCCCTCGTTGCACCAGAGGGGAATCTTACCTGATTCTGCTTCCCATATACACAATGTTCATAGAAATCAAAATCCAGAGAGCATTTAGACATACCTTCAACCATACCTTTACCGTGTAGTAGTTGAAGACCCTTCTCTCTGATATGCCCCAATCTTTGATGCCACACCATAACCTTGTCTCCAGAGACTGTAGGAGTTCTTTATTCTTCAAATCTAATATCAAGAACAATGGAACTATTACACCTATCACTAATAGTGCTTCCTTGCATCTTATACAAAGTTCCAAACCGAACTCCCTTCATCAAAACCATTTCTCCTCGAACCATCTTACAGGTTTCCTTTTCAAATATTGTTTTTACCCTTGCATCATCCATTTTGTTTACATAAATAAAATTTCTATCCAATCCTGGGATGTGAAGAACACCAAGTAGGGTTCTAATCCTTCCATTTATGAGCCTCAACTTGAATTTTCCCCGACCTATGATTCTAGTTGTCGAGTCATCACCTAGGAAAACATTACCTCCATCATACCTTTCATATTCAAAGAACCACTCCCTGTGGGGAGTCATATGAAAGGATGCACCTAAGTCAACCAACCATGCCCCATGATCTTCATGTGTGCTTGAAGAAGCCAAGTACACATCCCTTCCTTCTTCCTTGGAGGTCTTTTCTTCTGTAGAATGATATTCTTCAGATCCCTTCTTTTTCTCAACTTTGGATCTACATTGTTGTTGTGGGTGGGAAATCCCTCCTACAGACTAGCATTAAGGGTTTTATCATGCATGATGAAATGAACTAAAGTCTCCTACTTTTTACCAACATCCCAAGCATGACTCCCATTACTCATATGAAAATACAAGGCTGAAGAGATCCGACTATTGTACCTTAGTTTCCATGTTTGATGTCGATCCCTTTAATGCTTGGTCGCTCCTTGACTGAAAATCTCCTCCCAATGCTAACCTGCATTCATAAAAGACAAACAAAGAGCTTCACATGCACATAACCTATAAACTAATGGGTTAGAGATTCTATCAAAATATAATCAAATTAAATATTGACAATCTCATATGACGGGACGGGAAAAGTGCTTCTTTTATTAATCTCACAAAGGTAACCTTACAATGGTGAGATCGACCACTGCTCCTCGAATCTGGTCCTGGGATCCTCTTCAACTATGCTCCAATTGCTTCTGTATATGCTTCTATTCACAAAATAGTTGCAAAAGGTTGGGGCAAGGGGAATACTAAATCGGGTATAGTTTCTTTGCTATGATTTCCCCCCTTCCAAATGAGACCCCTACCCCTTATTTTATAGGCTAGAAAGGGCTAGGTATTTGGTCGAGTGACCAACTATGGATGGCCAGTCAGTTTAGTTAACTTACATAAAACTATGTGTTCCGTCTGCAACTTTATGTTTTTTGTGCTTTTTAGGTATACGCAGCTGTAGTGGGTTAGCTAGTGTACACACGCGTGTAGTAGTGGAGCAGGGCGCGTATGCCTTCAAAAAGAGTGTTTTTTCTAAGAAGCTATTCAGTAGTGGCTTGGCAAAGAAGTCAAATGAGATGGCCTGATGCCAGGTAAGCATGTCTGGTGCAATTTAGGGTTATAAGAACTATTTCTTGTAGTGCCCTTCTTTTCCACATATCCAACATACCTTTACAAAATTTTTGGGAGACTTAGATCTTCCCTTAGACTTAGATCTCCCACTTGAGGAATTAGATCTATTTCTTTCCTAGGAGCTTCCTCTTGCAAATAATGCATCTATGCTCTGTCCTTCCATGCGCTTCCATCTCATCTCCTCCGACAACAAGGATGAGACCACTTCATCAAACTTCAATGTAGTTGCATTACTACCTATGGCCACAACTAGACTACCCCAAGAGTCTGGTAAATATCATAGTAAACCGATACACTTATCTCATCTAAAATTTTAATCTCAACATATACTAACTGACTTACCACAGTATTGAAGGTGTTCAAATGTTATGCCACTGAATCTCCATCTCTCATCCTTAGGTTATACAACTTCTTTCTCATGAATAGTTTATTTACTAGGGACTTAGACTGATATAACTTCCCCAACTTATCCCATAAATATTTGGCTATAACTTCTTCCGACATATTCAGTAATACTGAATCTAAGAGACACAGTCAGATTGTGCTCTTCGCCTTTCGATCCAATTTTTTCCATTCATCTATTGAAGTTCCTGTAGATGCAATACCTGGATCCACCACGATCCATTGGTCTCTATCCACCAACAGATCTTCCATATTGAGCTTCCACAACTCAAAACTTTTCCCATTAAACTTCTCGATCTCCATCTTTGAACTGCTTGCCATTTCTTTTCACCTGAAAAATCAATACCACAAATATCTCAGTGTAACAAGGATTATCACAATCCTGAGCCAAACCCTTGACCACAGAGGAGTCCCCCTGAAGCTAGCAATGCTCTGATACCAAATGTAGATTTTAACCTTGTACAATATTTTACTACAAACATATTTTCAATAAAAGAACAAAAACTATACAATGACAAATACACACATTACACATAGATTTTTCCCCTGGAAACCCAAACCGGGAAAACCAACATATTCTATATTCATTCATAATGATACATTGTTTACAATACAATATACATATAGGAGCCAGTGGCATCCAAAACCCTAACCCAATGAC
>ML821305.1:37344-74912 GCA_009831015.1 Picea engelmannii
ACCACAAATATGTTTCCAAACATTTGTTGACAACTTCAGTCTGGCAATCCATCTGGGGGTGATAGGCAGTGTTGAGATGCAATTGGGTGCCCTGTAGCTTGAACAATTCTTGCCAAAAATTGTTGGTGAAAGCGGGGTCTCTGTCAGAGACAATAGAATTAGGCATGCCATGAAGTTTGAAGATATTCTCCATGAATATTTGAGCCACTATGGAAGTGTTGAATGGGTGTTGAAGAGCACAAAAATGAGCATATTTGGAGAGACGATCTACAACCACCATGATGACTGACTTATTTCCTGGTTTAGGTAAGCCTACAATGAAATCCATAGAAATATCTCGCCAAATAGAAGGGGGAATTATAAGTGGTTGGAATGTGCCCGGAGCTTTGATAGTTTCTCCCTTGTTGCATTGAAAAACCTCATATTCAACCACAAAGGTGTGGACGTCCTGTTTCATACCATCTCAGAAAAAAGAATGTTTGCCCTGTTCATAGGTTTTGGTTAACCCTAAATGCCCGACTGTGGGTGAGGAATGAATTTTAGAAATCACTATGTATTTATGTTGTGATTTCTTGCATAAATACAAACTACCTTTGTAGTGAAGCTCTTCATTGTTCCAAGAGTACCTTGGAGAAATTGAAGAATTGTGTTGCAATTGGTGGAGCAGGCTAGAAATTTTGGGGTCTTGCAGCCATTCCTCATGAAAAGCTTGGAGCCAATCTGGTACAATAAAGGAGAGGGAGAAAAGGGACCCGTCTTCCTCATATTTCCAAGAAAAAGCATCGACCACTGCATTTACCTTTCCCTTCTTGTAAATGATCTCATAATCATAGCCAAATAGCTTGGTCACCCATTTTTGCTGCGTTGGGGATGAAATGCATTGTTCCATGAAATACTTGAGACTCTGATGATCAATTTTGATTTGGAATCACTGACCCAATAAATACAAACACTAGAGATCCACAACATACAGAATAGCTAACATTTCTTTTTCATAAATGGATTGGCCCAAGTGCCGCTCTGAAAGATATTTGCTTGTGAAGGCCAAAGGCCTACCATCTTGCATGAGGACGACTCCAATTCCTTTCCCTAAAGCATCACATTCCARTACAAATGTCTATGTGAAGTCTGGAAGGGCGAGGAAAGGGGTGGGGCACATAACATCTTTCAAGGATTGGAAGGCATGATCCACAACTGAAGTCCAAGTGAAAGCATTCTTTTTAAGGAGAGAAGTGAGAGGAGTGAAATTTTTTCCATAATTCCGAACAAACTTCCTATAATATCATGTTAAACCCAGAAAACCAYGCAAGCTCTTAAGAGTTTTAGGGMAAYGCCAATCTTGCATAGATTCAATTTTCTTAGGATCCACTCRGAAACCATCCTTGCCGACAATATGACCTAGGTATTCCACTTTTGAGGCRCCAAAGGCACATTTATATTGTTTGAAGAAAAGTTGGTGCTTAGAGAGTATATGGAGAACTTGATTCACATGGGAGAGATGGGATGACCAAGTTTTACTATAGATGAGAATATCACCAAAGAAAACTAATACAAAATGACGGAGAAAAGGACGGAAGACATGATTCATAAGACTTTGGAAAGTGGAAGGAGCATTACACAAGCCAAAGGGAATGACCAAGAATTCATAATGACCCTCATGAGTGCGAAATGCAGTCCTGGGAATGCCTTCTTCTTTCATACGGATCTGGTGGTAGCCAGAACGTAGATCCAATTTGGTGAAGTGCGTAGCACCACTCAATTCATCCAAGAGGTCATCAATGTCAGGAATGGGGAATTTGTCTTTGATTGTGAGTTTGTCGAGGGCACAAAAATCAGGACACATGCACAAAGTACCTGCTTTCTTCAGTACCATGACCACAGGGGAAGAATAGGGGCTAATAATGACACATATAACACCTGCTTCTATCAATTCATGAACCATTTTCTCAATTTCATTCTTCTAGGAAAATGGATGATGATAAGGCCAAACGTTGGGAGGAAGACTGCACGGGATGAGAGGGATGGAATGATCATGGACTCCAAGAGAAGGGAGAAGTTCTGTGGGAGTGGTAAAAATAACTTGGTGGCGATAGAAGATAGATTGGAGATCAGGATGCACAGAAGGTGTCTCAACAACATGAATGGAGTGGATTTAGGCTATAATTCCCGAATGATATTTTTTGTGGAGATTTTCCATGCGATAGGAACTGATGATCTCAAGGGAGCCTGCTATGATGCCTTGGAACTTATACTATTGTCCCTCCAGTTGGAATTGCATCGTCAAGTCCTTAAAATCCATGATAATGGGTCCTAGATGTTATATGATTAATCAATAAATGCGGATATAAACAGATCTCCCTAGCTTCACTACGAAACTAGAACAAAACAAGACAATTCACTACTCTTCCCTTAGATTTCGATTATCAAATGAGAAATGGATCTAGAACATACCTTTTAAATATTGAAGATACAACTTCGCCAATGCAATCCAAGCTCTGTCGTATGACTTATGGAGAAATATCTGCAAAGGAACACAATCCAATGAAGACAAGAATAACATATCCTACTTGATATGAAACTATTTATGTGATCAAGGAATCATACAATATGGATAAATAAGATTCATATAGGAAAGAAAAGTGCATCTGTATTAAATAATAGAAAGATAGATTACAGCCAAAGCCTTGATGTCGTAAGGTCCCTTCCAACAGTCCCTTTCTTCCCACACACTTCTGATCCACATATTCTGTGACTATAGATCTGAAAGTCACTCACAATCTATATTAACAAAGCAAATCTCAAAGCCAATATACAACCTCCAAAAACTCCAAGCTACAAAACAACTCAAACCCAATCAAGCTCTAGCTTAATCCAACCAAACTTCTCCATGAGAGATCCTCTCCTTTTATAAGCCGAAGAGGATAAGGTGAAGAGGTTAGGATGATCCCACTAAATCAGAAAAGAGAGTAATATCCAAACCGATCAGAGGCTACCTCACCATAGAAGCTTCTCCTTCTAGAAGCATCAAGAAGATGCTCGTTTTTCCCACGTACGAAAATCATCGCACCCTAAGTATAGTGCAGCCTTTGGAGACGTCGCATCCTAGATTTAGAGTAAGGGGCAATGATATGGCATCATCACACCCTATATATAGTGTAGCCTGCGACGACCTTCCTTAATAGGGTTTTTACAAAGGAAAATACAATTTCATCTCTCAGGTAAATTTCTTCTCCCTTCTTTCTTCAGGAATTCATGCCACTGATCCTTCTAAAGACAAAGGATAGTTTTACATCATTAACGGTCATAAGGGTGATAAAAATAATGTGTAACAAAGAGACCCCCAAAGTATGAAGTTAGAACATAAGCTGAAATACTTTGTCAAGTGCGTGCAGGGAACAAGGAACATGTCGGTCGGAAACTTGCCAACAAACAAGGAAATATAGGACAATAATATCTTCATCACTGAGGTAGGCATTCCCATACTCAGAATACAAATGACTCAAAGCATAAATGCCGACATGGAAATATCCATGTCAAGTAATACAGGTCATGGCCACCAAACATACACTGTGGATCCATGCCATTATGACTCAAATCTGAACA
The DNA here is from genome assembly GCA_009831015.1 of Picea engelmannii. Taxonomy (NCBI): domain Eukaryota; kingdom Viridiplantae; phylum Streptophyta; class Pinopsida; order Pinales; family Pinaceae; genus Picea; species Picea engelmannii. The sequence continues at coordinate 40,948 of ML821305.1, forward strand.
TAGCCACCAAAAATACACTGTGGATCTATGTGTTAAAGACTCAAATTCGAACATAGCCACAAGACATACACTGTGGATATATGCACCAATACAATCTTAATATACTCCAACACAACCTAAATCTGTCAGAAAAGATTCAGGGTCTTCATCTCCACCACTCTATATTATGAATCTAGCCATGCGAATACATGTGCTGAAGTTGAACATGGTAGAAACCACTTGATTACCGATCATTAATGAATACCGTTAACAAGTGCGAGGGAAATCATCATTAATTTCAATGACTCCCAAGGTACACTAGTACAATCCAATGAATGTGAATTAATGAGCTGAAGTCGAACACTCGACGAAATCTCCCAATCAGGAGTCAATAATGAAAACCCACTGTCGAAAGCGAGGAAACTTGCCATTGAGGCATGAAAGTTCCAAGGTACCAATTAGTTTCTAAGTCTAATTCCTGGATAATGAATTGAAGTCGACAGGAAGAGACTCGTCACATGAGGGCCTTAATGTATCCCCCAATCAATGACACGAAATGGGTAACAAGATTTGAAGTAGATCAGAGTAACCAGTGATTCAAGACTGACTCAGGGATGGCCGACGCAATATAAGGCTTAAGGACTGTATAAATGGCCGATGCAATAGAAGGTTTTTCGGGTTGAACTTTTCTTTGAACATATTGACGACACGACAACTGTCTTGGAAACACTGACTCAACAACAAGGATCACAGACCAAAATGTAATCTTATAAAGGAGTATTATCAAGAGACAAGTGGATTTTCCAACCTAGACACAAAGCGAGTGAAAGGGTGTCATGTTCAAAAGTGACTCTTCCATAGAATACATGTTTAGATACATTTCTTTCCTAATTTCCCCCCACCATTTCTGGAGAGTACCTCTTTATTTTTACACAAGCTTGAGGAGGATAAAATATGATTGAACTGTAAGCTCATCCTTCGAATGATTCCTTTAGAGTATATTTAACGAACCCTAGGAAGGAGTGGTTCGGTCCCATATGGTACTTTCGATGTTTGTTTTACGAGTCCAAAGAAAGAAAACTCATGGTTTTTTCATGTTTAGAGAGTCTGAAAAACACTTAAAGAAAACTCCAAAATGTCCTTTTTCGTAAATTAATCCGACGAGACCAAAAAAGTGATAACCTACTGCTCATCATATGTTTTCTTCAATACTTTTAGAACAAGATCGCTCGACAATCTTTTCATGTTTAGAGAGTCTGAAAAGAGCTTAAAGAGAACTCTAGGGGGTTCCTTTTTTGTATAACCTTTACGAGTCTGAAAAAGTGATAAAATTATACTCAGTTACATTCTCAGGTATTTACGAGCATGAGAAAAAATAAAGACTAAGCTCGAGATTGTTTTCATTTTTACGCAAGCTTAAAACAAAACAAAACTATGCTTGGGATAGATTTTATTTTTTACACAAGCTTAAAACTAGCCAAAACTATGCTTGGACATGGTTTCATTTTTACACAAGCTTGAACCAGAGGAAACTATGCTTGAGGTAGGTGGTTACATTTTTACATAAGATTGAACCATAGAAAACTATGCTTACAACTTCCCAATGCATTATCCAGGGATGGTTGGTACTTATCCCCCAACTTAAGAAGCTAGCGACTTAACTTCAACATGAAGACCAGAGGCTGAAAACATCCAGTGGAGTCACCAATTTTGTTATAGGATTAATTGATAAATGTGGACATAAACAGATCTCCCTAGCTTCACTACGAAACTAGAACAAAACAAGACAATACACTACTCTTCCCTTAGATTTCGATTATCAAATGAGAAATGGATCTAGAACATACCTTTTAAATATTGAAGATCCGACTTCGCCAATGCAATCCAAGCTCCGTCATATGGCTTATGGAGAAATATCTGCAAAGTAACACAAGCCAACGAAGACAATAATAATAGAGCCTACTTGATATGAAACTATGTATGTGATCAAGGAATCATACAATATGGACAAATAAGATTCATACAAGAAAGAAAAGTGCATTTGTATTAAATAATAGAAAGAGAGATTACAACCAAAGCCTTGATGTCGTAAGGTCCCTTCCAACAATTCCTTGCTTCCCACACACTTTTGATCCACGAATTTTGTGACTATAGATTTGAAATTCACTCACAATCTATCTTAACAAACCAAAGCTCAAAGCCAATATACAAGCTCCAAAAACCCCAAGCTACAAAACAACTCAAACCCAATCAAGCTCAAGCTTAATCCAACCAACCTTCTCCATGAGAGCTCCTCTCCTTTTATAAGCTAAAGAGGATAAGGTGAGGAGGTTAGGATGATCCCACTAAATTAGAAAAATGAGTAAGATCCAAACCGATCGGATGCTACCTCACCATAGAAGCTTCTCCTTCTAGAAGCATCGAGAAGATTCTCGTTTTTCCCACGTACGAAAATCGTCGCACCCTAAGTATAGTGCAGCCTGTGGAGACGTCACAGCCTAGATTTAGAGTAGGGGGTGACAATCAGGCATCGTTGCACCCTATATATAGTGTAGCCTGTGACGACCTACCTTAATAGGGTTTTTACAAAGGAAAATACAATTTCATCTCTCAGGTAAAGTTCTTCTCCCTTCTTTCTTCAGGAATTCATGCCATTGATCCTTCTAAAGACAAATGATAGGTTTACATCATTAACGGTCATAAGGGTGACAAAAATAATGTGTAACACTAGAGTACGTAACCATTCAACACCAAGAACAATGTCACAACCGCCCATGTCTATAGCCAACATATGGGATTTCAGGTGATACTGACCAATTTGGAGTCACACATTTTCACATCGTCCCCCACATTTCATGGAACTGCCATTGGGAATCATGATTTGAAAATTATTGACGACACAGATGTAACAATTGACTTCTTGGGCAATGCAACGATGGATAAAATTATGGGTGCTACCACTGTCCACAAGGATGATGAATTTCCTATTTTTGATGTAACCAATTAATTTGAGAGTCCGGGGAGGATATAATCCAGTGAGGGCATTAAGTGAAATCACTGGGTCAACTTTTGGTGTATCAGAGGGTGGGGTGAGGTCATATGGCAGTGGTATTTCCTCCACAGGAGGAACAACACCATTTTTTTTTAGAAAGATCCTCAGTCACATCCATAAAAAGCTTTTGTTCCTTACCCTTGTGCCCGAGAAAACATTTATCATCATAATTATAAAAAAGACCCTTGAGTTGACGTTCAACCATCTTAGCCCTGGTTAATTTCTGGATCTTGAGGGGAGTTGTTGGAGGGGCATAATTGGTGGGTTTAGGGAAAGGAGGAAAGGAGGGTTTGTGGGTCTGGGAGGATACAATCTGTTGTGCTTCCTTGGCTCGTTGAGTAGCTTCCAACCAATTTTGGGGGCATGCCATGAGAACATGGGCACAAATTTCATATTTGAGGCCACTGGTAAATCATTCCCTAAAGAAAGCATCTGACATGCCCTCCGTTTTGAAATCCAAGTGCTCAAATGTGGCAATAAAGTCTTCCGTTGTCCCATACTGCTTTAACTTGGTCAAATGGACTAAATGGTGGGTGTCATAGTCAAAGCGGTCATAACGTTAGGCCACAAACTGTGTCCAAGAAACATACCCTTGGTGTTCCTTTTTGCACCATTTCCACCATTGCCATCATTCTGAATTCATATGTAGGACACCATAACAAAGATTGGCTAAATCATTAGTAATGCCATGCAAAGAGAAATAATGTTCCATTTGGGTGACCCATCCTGTGGGATCCGATCCATCAAATTTGTTCACCTCAATCCTAGGAGGGCGGAGGTATAAAGAAAAGTGGATAGTATGAGGACCTTGGTAATGGGAAGAGTCATGGTCATCCTGATAAGATGATTGTTCAGAAGAGGAAGTGTTCTTGGAACAACCCATGCATTGTTCTTTGAGGTGTTTGATGTATGAACATTGTTCCTTGAGGATTGCAATATCCAAATTTATTGAGCTAAGGTTGGAATTGATATTCTTGATGTCTTCCTAGTTTTGGTGGATGTTAACAATCAAGGTATTGAGTTCTTGGGCTCTAGTGGTAGCCATTTGGAAAAATGGGCAGAAACAAATGGTATAGGGGAAAAAAAGGGTCCTGGAGGGGTGGGTGGGACTACTGCAAAGAAGGGTGTCAAATGACAGGTACCACTGTGATCAGGGAGAAAAGGGGGATCCAATGGGATAAGGGCCAAATAAGGGTGTCGGGGAAGGGTCGGGGCCACATAAAAAAATTTGTGTTAAAAATGATAGGTATCATTGGAATCGGGGCGAAGAGAGGAACTACCCACCGACACACTTAGTCGTACTACTTGACTACTCAGGTACTAGAGAGTATCTTCTCGAGTGTTTTTCTTAGTGGAACTATAACAATCACACAACTGATCTATTTATCTATGGAGGGCTTCAGAAAATCTAGGCTGATCCGTATACAGGTGTTGTCTGATGCGCTACCACTTGAAGGGGTACCAACATGGATTACAAGGGTGGCCAATAGATGTGCGCTTAAGTACCTCTTGTATTTCCTATGTGTATGACTCCCTGACCATGGATTTATGTGCATAACGAAAAAATCTTTGTAGCTTTAAGATGCTAGAATATGTCTCTACCCTGAAAAAATTTAACCCACAATTTTTTTCCCAGGAAGGTGCTATTACTACTTGTAGTATTCCAGATATAAAATAGTATGCAGAACAAAAATATTTTATCTAGAAATGGCAGAGAAACAATGATATAACTAGAACAATACTAGAATAATACCAGAATAATACTATAATAACACTAGAAAGAGCACTTTGATTAATGATAACAATGTTCACTTGCCTCTTCGAGGGGGAAACCTCCAACAGAGCAGAGCTCTATTACAATAATATCCAAGAAAATATTTCTGATACCCTCTACTCCTATTTATACTAAAGCTATCTATCCAAAAGAACAATCTAGAGGAAGATCCTTCTAGAAGCGAAATCTTCTATTAGGTCTTCTTACATTTGACTTATTCTTCCTTATTGCTAGGCCTTATTAATATTGGCCTTTATTACATGGAATTATATTATTCTACCTACGTGAGGGGTTAGGTAGGTTAGGTCCCTAACAAATGCAAACAATCATCACTCAATATACAAATATGTTCCATTTCCAAGTCAGACATACCTATGCTTGAAACATGAGATGACTCAAAGCATGGCTGTCGACGAATACACTGCAGATCCATGAAAATACTGACTAAGGATATGGCCACCAGAGATACAATGTGGATCCATACCTCCATTCCATGAACTTATTACAACCACGAAAAATACATAGTGTAGCTACGAGATGACAAAACATAGCCATAGATCAATACAATGTGGATCTATGTGACAATATACATATCGGTAAGATTGCTAGCATGGTGATTGTACTGAAATATTTTACATGCTCAAATGATATCCACCACAACATGGGGAAATCACATAACAAAGTGAGTTTCCAACCTAGGGTCTTCGTCTTGATCCCGATGTGGTATGAATCTATCCATATGAATAGATGATTTGATGTCAAACATGGTAGAAAACACTCGATTACCTGTCATCGAGGTAAATTGTTAACAAGTGTGAGGAAAATCACCAATGATGAAAATGACTCCCAAGGTATCCTAGTACATTCTAGCGAATGCGAATAAATTAGCTGAGGTCAAACATTCATGGAATCATCTGATCAGAGGTCAATGATGTAAACCTACTGTCGAAATCGAGGAGGCCTGCCATTAAGGCATGCAGGTCCCAAGGTACTAACTAGTTTCTAAGTCTAGTTCCTGGATAATGTGTTGAAGTCGATAGGAAAAGACTCATCGAAGGAGGGCCTTGATGTATCCTTCATCATCAACACAAAACTGACACAGCAAAGTGATGTAATATGGTGGATCGAATGAGTATGATCTGACACATGAAATGGAAATTGGTAATACTGTAGATGGATAGTTTGAAGTGAAACTCCCCTTGAACATGATGAGGCACAACAAGTGACTTGGAAACATTGAATCGAAGAGTACCAAGAACGTAATGTGATGGCAATAAGAGCACTCTTTTACTAGAAAAAAAAAGTATGACGACACATAGAATTGGTATGACTCAGAGACAAGCAAATTACCCAACAGTAAGACGAGACACAAACAAGTGCCATGTTCAAGGGCGAAAACAACTACCATAAAGGATTCCAAAAAAATTGTTCCACTTCCTTCAATTTTTCCCCATCCAAATAGATGCATACATCTTTCTTTTTTAACGAGCTTGAGGAGGATAACATATGCTTGGTATAGCTCATCCTTCGAATGAGTCCCTTGACATATGTTTAACAAACCTGAGGAAGGAGGGGTTCGGTCCCATATGGGTCCTGGATATTGGATTCACATAGGTCTTTCGATGCATAGTTTTATGAGCCCAAAGAAGGTAAAATCAATGGTTTTTCACATTTAAAGAGTCTGAAAAGAACTTAAAGATGACTCCTTGGATGAATTTTTTGTAAATTTAGACTCCCAAGCTCGAAAAAAGTGTAAAAAAATATAGGGGATAACTCTTCTAATCATGCTTGATTAGAGTATTCCTTTTTTCATAATTAGTCTCGCGAGGCCGAAAAAGAGATAAAATACCACTCGAAATACACCCTTTCAAACCTTTTAACGAGTGTGAAAGGAAGCAAGCTCACTCGACAATCTTTTCATGTTTAGGGAATCTAAAAAGAGCTTAAAGGAAACTCCAAAGAGTTCCTTTTTCGTACAACTTTTATGAGTCCGAAAAAGAGATAAAAGTGTACTCGATAACCTATTCTCATGTATTAACGAGCATGAGAAAGAACAAATACTGAGCTCAGAACTTCCCAATGTAATTTCCAAAGGTTTCGAATGGGACCCATGGATAGTTGGTACTTTTCCCCCAGCTACGTGATGGAAGCTAGTGGATTTTATCTAGCATGATGTCTAGAGGCTGGAGATCTGCCCCCGCAAGATTCGTTTCATCCAATGGCTCTTCTCCTAACACCAATTTTTATACCTAATAGACTCTTCGTTACTAATAAGAAAATGTTCACCAGAGGAAGAAAGAGAATCAACCGACACAGGAGGATGAAATGGAGGTTAAGTTACTAGATCTAGTGAAAGAATCGACTCAACATTTACGAGATCTGGTGAAAGACTTGACTCAATATTTACGAGATCTGGAAAAAGAATCGACTCAATGAGAGAGGTGGTTGTTTCATTTTTTAACGAGCTTGACACAAGAAAATAACTTTTCTCATGACCTATGGGTTCGATTCCCAGACCTCTGTTTCATTTTATAACAAGCTTGTCACAGAGAAAAAAACTATGCTCACAAGGTAGGTTTCATTTTTACACAAGCTTGAAACTAGAAAAGCTATACTTAAGGCCCTTTGTTTCATTTTTTAACGAGCTTGACAAAGAAACGAGAAATTTATTGAACCTGGTTTCATTTTTTAACGAGATTGAAATCAACAAATAAACTATGCTCAAAACCTCTACTTTGTCATGGCTTCCAAGAGGACAATGCTCTGGAAAGAATACATGTCAAGGGACAAACCTCAATCATGGCTTCCAAGAGATCTTTGCTAGATGGAAAAACCACACTCTAGAAGGAATACATGTCGAGGGTTGCAATAGGGGTAGGGATATCAGGCTCTAATAACCCTATCAAAGAGATCACCATGTCAACTACTAGATCTAAATCAAAAGAAGGGAGAGATTCCTTCTCATTCAGAGTTGAACGCATGGGACAATTTGTCACATAATTGACCTGCGGTGGGGCATATGTCACTGACATATAAAAATCGTATAGAAAAATGGGATGGTTGACCATCATATGAGGTTCAATGAATGAAAGCTGGTCAATGGTCACTATGTTTCCATTGTGAGGGAAACACATCACTCAAAAGAGGGTGGACACAAGAGCCTTCATAACATAAAAATAATCTCACCTGAAGAGCAAATTAAAATCCAAGGGGTCATGGACTACCATCACATCAATATAGATAGTTTTCCCTCCTAAAGTAATAGCAAACTAAGAAAGTATCCATAAAGGTTTACTAGCCCTTTTGTTAAAAGCCAACAGATTCTGTGTCACCAACGCAAACTGAGGAGAACCTAAATATTTCCAAGCAATGGAGGATAAAATACTAATTGATGCACCTTCATTGACAATTGTTTGAAGAAATTCCCTACCACAAACTTGAACCGTGATTTGGAAAGGTATATAGGAAGGGAGACGAGGTTATAATAGTGCACCCCAATCTAAAAGAATGACCTCATTACTCGGAGGGGGTTCTATTGGAACGGGTGAAGTGCCCTCTTGTCTAGAAGAATCTGTAGAAACAAGAAAGACCTGAGAGATATCCTCACTCTTCCTAGGAGGAGTGGGATCGACCAAGGGTGGTATTGGATCAACCACTTTAACTTCAATCTCCAAGGGGAGAGTGGGATCAATTGAAGGTGAAATCGAATCGATCACTTTATCAACCAACTCAATTAATGATGGAACCAAATGGATTACCTAATCAACCAGATTGACTGATGATGGAACCAGATTGACCATTTCATCAACCAATGGTGGGTTGGGATACAAAAGTTGTTGCTGGACATCGACAATATTTTCCAACAAATATGAAGCCTCATCCATACAAGGGCAGAGGTAACATCGGTGCATTTTGTTATATAACAAGAAAGGAAATTTGACTTTACCCTTCTTACTTCCAACTTGATTATCACTAGTTGATGGTTTTTCACTAGCATGATCTACAACGACTGACGACGCGGGTTGAGAACCCTTGGACCACACTTCTAAAGCCTTGGGAATACCAGGGAAATCCTTAAGAAGGTGGTCACCCTTACAAATCTTGCAAGGGAATTTGGACTTGTGATGTGTCTTGGTAGACTTGTCGACATTATCAATACTCTCAACATGATGAACAATAGTTGGTTGATCACTTCCAACATGTCCTGCAATGGTTGGAAGTTTTCCCCCTAACTTATTTTTCTTCTTCTTAATCTTCCTTTTATTCTTCTTATCCACCTGGTTACTAGCTATAAATCTTTCATTAAGCGAAGAGGAAGAATAAGAAGAAGACCGTATGGGCGAAGAAGGAAGATAATCGACATGAGGTTGATGGTCCTGGGGTGGAGTACTTGCATACGAAGCACTAGGAGAATTTACGTTCATGAGAGTGGAAAACAACAAGATCGGTAACCCAATAGTGAGTCTAGGAAGAGTCAAAGTAGCAATATAAGGAGGACCAACATGTACCACAGAAGGAGAAACAAATGGTATCCCAAGAAAAGGGGCTCCTTCATTGGTAGTTCTAAGAATTGATGTCATAGACACAGACTCAACCTAAGGTTTTTCTAGGGAAAACAAACAACACACGCTAAGAAATCTAGGAAGAAAACCAAACAAACAAACCTTTTCATAGTGAACGTGCTAGTTGGTGATGAAATCCAACATCCTAGGATCAATATGAAAAAGGGGTTGAGATAGAGCAGGTGGATCAATTACATTGGTGACCTTCTTAATGGACTTACACCTTGGTGCAAGTTCCCTCACGGTCTATCCATGGGTTACCCTCTAAGGAGCCCGAGTGAGTTTGACCAATGTCTGAGCCATGTACAACAAAGAATCCCCTTCACCGTCACCTTGTGTATGAACCCTAAAGATAAATGCCACAAAGGTTACCAACTCACAGTCATCCTTCGGGCGGGTACAGTCGACATTCAGGATCGAACGTATGGGCATGATATCAAGTTCAAAATTATTCTAGAGGACTGAAGATAAGAGGACTGATAAACTCCATAGGAGCTCGAACGGATTCGAGATTCACGAAGCACTGAGACCTAATGAAACTAGTGACACTTCAATAACAACTCCTAGTATATGATCTTTTCACTACGTTTGGTTAAGCTTCTGAGAGGTAATACTCGTTGCTCTCCTGCACACGACTTTGTGTTTAACCCCTGTGTGAGAGGGGGGTCCCAATTATGCTTATACAAAAATTGGATTTTCTCTCCCTATTGTAAGATTCTATGTTTGTATATGGATTTGGAAAGTTATTCTCAACACCTATTCCAAAGCTCTACACTTAAGCTAATGTAGGTTTGCTGAGCCTTAGAAAGAAAAATTTCTAGATAGATTTTAATTAGCGCTTTGATTTTAGGTTGTTGTTTACTCAAGGGTATGGAAGTGAAACTGATGATATTTGTGACTTCGAATCCAAAAGAGTGCAACAGAATGAGATGCAAAGCTTTATGTTCAATGGAATCTATCTATGGAAAGGAGAAGAGTCTTTTTCCATTCCCAAATGCATAAACCCAATGCAGTTTACCAAATGCAAACTATGAACATGTACCACCCAAAACTTTGAATGCAATCAATTTCTGTTCGTTTGATTATAAATGCAATGAACCTAAATCAAATGCAAGTTCTTTATACTTCCTTACTTTCAATGCAAGAATCCAATGCAGATACAAATGAATATGAAGTAAAAAGATCGAACAATAAATGCACTCAAAACTGATGAGAACCGAGAGAAACTAAGTATAAAATAACTTGTTCAATCAAGAACTCAAAAAGTCGACAAGAAAGCACAATGTTAGAATGCTTCCGACAAGAACCCAAACAATGAAAAAGAGAAAGAGGAAATCACTCAACAATACTTAAAGATGAACAACAAGAAACAAGTATTCAAAGATGGTTTGTGGTAAACAAGAGAGTATCCAATCATTCAAAAAGCGAGATGTTATGAAGAAGATCACAAAGAGACTCAAAATCAATCAACCTTTGCAAATCCTAGTTGATGAAAACTCCTAAACAGTCAAGCAATCTAAAAACTTTGCGAGACGAAGATCAGACAACTAAAAGGAAGGACGAACCAAGGGGATCACAACTAGGAGGAATTTGAAAGATCAAAGAAGGAAATGAAAATGAGTGATAAATGTCAATTCTCAATCCAAACAAATTCAAATTCAATCTAGGAGACTCTGGGCTAAATGCCTCTCAAAAGAAGACTGAATAGAATAATAGGGCAGGCAGAGGCAAAAACACTAAAAAAGGGAGATTGACACCCCTGTTCTCAAAGAGATAGAGTGCCAGTCAAGAGAATGGTGCTCCCTATGAGGCTTAGAGGAGATCCAATCAAGCCAATGGCACTCTGTATGCACTGCAGGGGAGTGCTAGTCAAGCTAATGGCGCCCTGGTGTGAACTACAGGGAAGTGCCACTTTCTGGAAAAGTTAAAAAAATGGCTTCTAACAACTCAAGCACAACAAAGACTCAGTCAATGTATATGTAAACTCTTCAATGAGGAAGAGGAAATGTGAAATAGATCAGAAACAAGCAATATCTAATCACAAGCAAAGGAATTCAAGATGAAACAAAGGAAAAACTAGTCAAAGTCTCTCCCTAGTGGAGTTGCCATTTTTTCGTTATGACAAATCTTACCCTGTAGACAGGCTAAGCTCCCCTTTGGACCAAGACTCCTATATTTGGTCTAAATACATAAGTGAACAAGTGTTTACTACTTTCCCTATAGATCTAACTCAATCAATCAAGCAAGAGAGAAGAAGAATGTGGCGTACCTTGTTGCGATGTTCGTCCTCACTGCTCCCATCCGTAGGCTTGGTTTCCAAGCTCCTTAATGCAACTGAAGTCCTGCAAAGACTAGAAAAGGAACTCTTCTTCCTACTCTAGATGATTATACAAAGCAAATCTATCTATGAAGACTGAAACGACAATAGATAAGCAAATGTAGAAAACATGAACTTGAAGGGAATATGCCAAGTTGATATTAATTGGAAAGCCAAAGAAGGCACTTACAAAGCGTGATTGATGATGCAGTCACTTCTCCAAGCTCTCCTTGTCCAACCCTTGCATGAATCTTGACATCAAAATGTTGATTCTTCCTCCATAATCAATTGTTTGATACCTCTAATCTTCCCCCCTTCATCTTGGAAATACCTTCAATATATAGGCTTGAGAGGCACAACCACCATGAGAAAATGAAGTATATGGTTGGGGATATGGCTTCTTAAGGTTGGGATATGATTCTAAGATGAAGCCATAACATAGGGTTTGAACACAACCAACCTCATCCCAAGAGATATGACCCTTAGAAAGAGGTGGAGGATCCCATGATTCCCTCTAACAAGATTGGTGCTCCCCAGAGTTGAACACATGGCACCATCCTATAAAGTGGTGCTCCCCTAACATGGAAAGGGGGCACCAATCCATGAAATAGTGCTCTCCTAACATGGCAAGGGGACGCCACCCTTCATAAATGCCCAAATTTGGTCAAATTTTCCAAGGAAAAGGCATGTTTTGACTGTCAAATGAGAGGGATTCTTCTTCCAACATGACTTAGGGATTGTGACAATTGTTGTCATGGTGTCAAGGGGTTGTGACACTCAACAAAGTGAATGTGACACTTGGTGAGGTGCATACAACACTTGCGATAGTGCATGCGACACTTAAAAAGGTGCATATGTCACTTTGCAACATTTGTGACACTTGGGGTGTGACACTCAAGTGTGACATTTTGGTGTGTAATAGGAAGGGATGTGAGGTTAAAACCTTCTGTCAAAATCGAACCCACAAAAAAAACCCCATCCTCAATTACTGGGGTGCTCCACAAGGATGAAACTGGGGGTGAAACCTGCTGGGAAGAACTCTTCGTCAACAAATCTTGTGAGAACCCTAGATACACCCTCTCTGACCACCACAGTTGAAGCCCTGTGGACGGGCCCTCAACTTGTAACTCGACAACCTTTTACCCAGAATGGTAATGGGTGGGTTCTGAAACTTCGACAATTGCTTCTTTGGGTTGATTATCTCCCCTATGGAAAGAGACTCGCCTAAAACCATTGCCATAACTACCGCCCTCACAACCGGCCACAAAATCACAGGTATCCATCTGAATGCCACCTGACACTGCCCATATATTGCTTTTCTCTAGCAGGTCTTCAGAAAAATCAATGTAGTCTTCCTCCTGCATATTTTAACCCTAAAACAGTCTTCTCCGCCAACTGTTGTGACCAATCTTCCACCAAATTGCCTGCGACTATAATCTTAGGTTTCCTACGGAAACCCTAGCCGCAAACCCCGATTTTCTACCTACTTTCCAAGGTTTGTAAATGAGGAGGATAACATGATGTTGATATATGCCATTGATAGCACCTATTATTGATTTGGGGGTTGATTATGAGCTTTTAGTTGAAAAGGCACTGATTATCAAGGTTATAATTTCAAAAAAAGTTGTGATTTTAACCCTAAGAAAAAAATGGGTTTTATTAGGAGCACCACTTTTGATTCCGAGGTGGATTTTAAGATTTTGGTTGTAACTGTAGCTAGTTGTTAAGTCCATGGTTTCAAAGAAGTTGTAATTTTAACCTTGAAAAAAATGTTACTATTATTAGTGTCCCTTTTTGATTAAAGGGTTGATTTAAAGTTTTTTGTTGGCAGTATTATGAGGCTATTAAGACGATGGTTGCAAAATGTGGTAATTTTAACCTCGAAAAAAAAGATGCTACTGGTAGCACCACTTTTTGATTCAATGGTTGATTTTGTTTTTTCACTAAAAAATATAGGTTTTTAGGGCTAGAGTTCTCATTTTAAAGTCACAATTCCCACCAAATTGATAACTATATTCATTGTGGTGATTATAAGGTTGAGAAAATTTCCATTGTGAGCATATGCAACTTTTTCTTTACAAAGTCATGATAAAAAAATTGAAGAAGGGTGATATTCATTATCATGATAATAATGTGTCATGCCATGGTTGATGTTGCAACTGCAAGCACTGGTCATAATGGCTCATATGAAAAGTTGTGCAAGCACCACACTTGTGATTCATTCATAGTTAACGTGGGGTGGAATGGTAGTTAAAGTGCATGTAGAAGTTAGAAAAAGGATCAAAGTAAATCAAGTCTAAATTGTGAGTCAAATGGCCATTCACAAACTGTGCACCTTTCTAAAGAGCTTTATTAGGCTTTGGATGAGGGCTATTGGAACATGGGAAGTGCTTTCCATATATATATGTTGGTTTTTAGCCCAACACTGAAAATGACTTGTCCACAACTCATGGGTTGAAGGGGAAGAAGCATGACTCATGGGTTGAAGGGGAAGAAGTATGACTGAGATGATAATGGGATATTATTTTACCTCTATGAGGTATCATACAAACTCATATGATGCATTGCAAGGAAAAATGTTCTTTGGACAATATAACTAATATTAGATGTTGTATAATTGAGTTGAGATACTTAGAAGCCAATCACTCCAAAGTACACAAATGTTGCTAAAGTCTTACTTAACATATAAATCTATACCAACTAAACTAAGTAGCTACTAGCTATGTGCAATAGATCAGAACAACGCTAAATTGCAGCTGATCATAATTGCATGAACTTATTTAATCACTAATCAAGTGCGCTGAATTGTAAATAAACTAGAACCCCACAAAAATCCTAGTCTAAACATGCCATGATTTGGATTTTTTTTGGTCATCTTTTTCTAACCATTGTTGCCCAAAATGCAACTATGAATTGCTAGAATCGTAGATTTCAATTGTTGAGATTGCATAATCTAGGTGCAATAGGGGTTTTTGAGGGTGATGAATCCATTTTTGCAATAGAAAATGCAAATCTAGTAATGGAAATTTGCAATTCCAACAATTATTCTATAGTCAGATTTCGATAAGATTTTTAGAAAAAAGTTCAAATTATAGAAAGTTTAGACTTCTCCCCTCAAAATCACATGAAATAAAGATAGATATGGTTGGTTGTAAAACACTAATAAAGATTAATAACCTTGTTGCTTTACAAATATTAGAAGATACAAATATCTTACTCAAATTTCTAAATACAATAGCACATTTAAGTTAAAATAACAAATCCAATTAATGCTAATCTAGTTATAGAGTAAATCATAAATTACAAGTAAATGATTCTAATCAAAGAGTAATTACATCAGAAGAAGATACAAATATCACTCAAATTTCTAAATACAATGACACATTTAGGTTAAGATAACAAATCTAGTTAATGTTTATGTACTATGATAACTCTCAATTGCACTATTGCATATATCACTGACCTAAGAAAGGACCAATGTCACTATTTTACAATAATAAAATAGAAGACATTCAAATATTTTTAAAAAATGCAGACCATAATCTACGAATAAGAGATTCTAGCCAAAGGGTACTTAGACCACTAATTGACCTCAACACAAGTATCTGGCGCCCAAGTATGGTCCGAGCATTTTGAATTCAGGTTGACTTTTTTTAAGTTGTGAAGCTTGCAATTTTTTTTATTGATATCTAGGCTCCGATTATAGACATTGAAAGGTACCGTAACGATAACTTGCAGATTTTTAAAGACCACGAATGTAAAAATAATTTAAAAAACCAACGTGTCAGATACAAAATCATTAAATTACCTCTTTCATTTAAATTTTAAATTAGAAGCTCTTCCTTTAACTTCATTTTAAGAGAGCCCGCTAGTTCAAAAGGCCCACCTCTTAGCGTGGCTCAACGGTAGTCTTGGAGGGTATAAAAGTGTGATCCACTGGGCAGGTGGCCTAGAATCGAATCGGACCGTTGGGGTGCGCGTTTTCAAATTTCAAACATCTAACCCTCTCATCTGCGATACGCGCTTCATTCTCTGCACATAATCGCATGCACATAATCGCAGCAGAAGCAAAGAGACTCAACAATGGCGATGATGTCCATTCCAGAGAGCTATGTACATCCAGAAAATAATGTATGTATTCTTTTTTTTTATGTGTATATATGCATGGATATATTGTGTAAATATTTGTGTGATTCTGTGGATTCATGTAATGTTGCACAATAGCTCATGGTTTATTTGGCACACGGGCAGGTCTAAAATGTAATCGCTGGTAGCTTCTGGGGATATGGCCACTAGGGTTCCCTTGACCTAAAATGATCTGATTTAGGGTTTCTTCCAATTCGTACGTGTGTGGTTTATTGATGATTTAGGTGCCAGCATTGTTATATGTAGAGTCCCTCTGTGTTATTATCAAGTCTGGCATCTAAATAATTAATAACCCACAACAAGAAGAATTGGAAGAAACCCTAAGTGGCTTATTTTAAGATAGGTAAACACTAATGGCGACATCCCCCAGAAGCTGTAAGATTTCCAGGGAAAAAAACGATGCTGTAAATTTAGTGCGAGGGTTTGGGCTAGGGTTTTGTTTGGACCACCACGGTCTAAAGAATAACATTTATTTATGACAGGATCAGGTGGAAGGGGATGACAAGAAGGCTGGGAAACGTTGGACCCTTGAAGATTTTGACATTGGGAAGCCCTTAGGAAGAGGGAAATTTGGCAATGTGTATCTTGCCAGAGAGAAGAGGGTAATTTGTTAAAAACAGTTCAACTTTCATGGATGCACTTCGTTATTTAATTCATACTTTTAACGGGAAAATTTCTTTCGCTGCATTTAAAAACAGAGCAAGTATGTGGTTGCATTAAAAGTATTATTCAAGAATCAGCTCCAACAATCCCAGGTAGAACACCAGTTGAGGAGGGAGATCGAAATACAGAGTCACCTGCGACATCCCAATATACTTCGCTTGTATGGATACTTTTATGATCAGGTATGCCCACTCTCCAGCCCTTCTTTCACTCGAAAATGAAATGTCTGGCTTATTTTTTTAATCTCGAAATGCAAGAATTAACAGTTTACAATCTTAAGTCTTCTCCTCTAGACCCTGAAAGGTGTAGGGAGATATGTACACCCTGGTGGCATCCAGGGCAAAGCATCGTACTCAGTACTCAAGCTACCAATCAGCAAGGTCAACATATGTCATACACAAATAAAACTGACCCACCCGTGCAGCATAATACGAAAGTATACCTGGTTCTCCCATATGCTAATGTGGAGTAATAATGACTATAATATTCTCCAATATAAGCTAATTCTCACTCATTATTCATGTAGGTTGACCTACCATTTACTAGAGTGCCATACATACTCATAGCTACCTCCTTTATAAAGCTTTGCCCTCAAAGCTTTGTAGTTGAGGGAGGTTGTGCATCAACTTTGAAGTGCTTATCTTTCCATGCGTGACTTATTCCGGGGGCATCACAAACTCCAAGAGTAATGGAATATCTTTCTTAATATTATCCTTAGCAAAACCAATAAGATAGGAACATGGCTAGCTTGATGAACTCCACAGTCTAATTCAGTTGCCAGTACAATGGCTTTATGAATTTTATCTTGGCAATGGATTACCATATAGACTCAGTACGTTTCCTGTAAGATTTGAACTATTGCTATCCTGTTAAAGTGGGATTTCAGCACTTAATAGCCTTTGGGGACAGATGTAGCTTGAAAGAGTCATACAAATTAAATATTATTTACTAACACTTATCTTGACATTTCTACAGAACCGTGTGTATCTTATTCTGGAATATGCTCCAAGAGGTGAGCTGTATAAAGAGCTACAACGCTGTAAGTGCTTTAATGAAAAACGTGCAGCTACTGTAAGTTCTCTACTTCCAAGGCATGTTTGTTATTTACTTCATTCAAATCCCGTTTTATATGATTGTGATTAGGTCATAGTCTTCAATTTTCAAATGGAAGTCAAGGACTAAATGCCCATGAGGCCACCATGTGCACACATAATGTAGATCTCATGCCTAAAGGCAATACATCCATGGAGAAGCAACATGCATTTGACTACGTTGTATCTAGTTCAGGAACTCAGGATAACGTCTTTTGTTTCTATGCCAATTTGTGACATTGCTTACAATCTGATTTCTCTGCCTTTCACAGTACATTGCATCACTGGCACGGGCTCTACTTTACTGCCATGAAAAGCATGTGATACACCGGGACATCAAGCCAGAGAATTTGCTGATTGGTTTTAAGGTAATTGCTAAGGTTTATATTTCATTTGTTTTGTACTCTTATTCACTCAACTTTTATAGTCAGTCGGTTTGAACTTTGAATCTGCTTTTACCAGATCCAGATTAAAAGGTCTAGACATGCTATATAGAGGATATATTTTGTGCTAAATGTGCTGGCCATCTCCTATCAATGCCATATTCTGGGCGTAAACTGGGATGTAATTATTGCTGATCTTTGAGATTATGAATGGCAGGGTGAACTGAAAATTGCAGATTTTGGATGGTCTGTGCATACCTTTAGTAGAAGGCGTACCATGTGTGGAACCTTGGATTATTTACCCCCAGAAATGGGTATCTATGAATTCCCAATTACTGTGCTAATAATTTTTCCATAATTAGATTTGTACCCATGGAGGTACAGAAGTGCTAAACTTTGTGTAACACTGCAGTTGAAAACAAGGAACATGATACTGCAGTTGACATTTGGAGCTTGGGAGTACTCTGTTATGAGTTTCTCTATGGCATTCCACCATTTGAAGCAAAGAAGCACTCTGATACTTACAGAAGGTGACAATACCACATTCCACTTCTCTCCCCATTCCTCTTCCATCAAATTCAGTTTGATGCTCATTTTAGGTCCTAAAATATGCTACTTGTTTACAAAGCTTGTGTCTGAGCATCCAAGAATTCTTAGTTTTTTGTTGACTCTTGTTTGGCTTGATAATATGGTGCAGGATTATCAAAATTGATTTGAAGTTTCCTCCTACCCCAGTAGTTTCTGATGCAGCAAAGGACCTCATTCGTCAAGTGAGTGTAACAATAATCCATTACATTCATTCATCTGAGGTGTAAAATACCTTGATTTGACTGGTGGCGTTAGGTCATATTATGGCTACACAGATATGCCTTTATAGTCTCAATAGATGCTGATCAGTTGCATTTCGCCACTTGATGAAACCTGATCCATCTGCTCAAAAAGGTAGAACAACAGGCTAATTTATTGTTGTTCTCTGTTGTGCAGATATTAGTGAAAGATTCTACTCAGCGCCTCCCTTTACAGAAAATTCTCGAACACCCATGGATTGTTCAAAATGATGATCCTACTGGTGTTTATGGACAGAATCATTAAGACACAGTTCTATTTGGCTTTAGGTTGTCTTTATTGATTTGACAATGTTAACTGTCAGTTGACAACCTATCAAATTATTTAATACAACTGAAGCTTCTCTCTTTACTGATGCCATGGATTTTTTTGGACTTGCTGCAGTCCATCAAAATGTTTGTATTTGTTGCAGTCAGTTGGACTTGGTCTAGCAGTAGAACAGTAAGGGTTTACTGTGATTAGCCCAGGTTTGATTCTCAATGTCAATGTCCCCTGTCTCGACCTTTTCCAGGCATGCCTACCTGAGGATCCCTGAAGCGACAACTTCAGAAACACCAAAGCAACACATACCAGGAGAGTTGAACTCTCTCTGGCCAACATCCCAACAAAAGTGTTTATGTTCATTCCCAGACTGCGATCACTTCTAGTTGGCTGCTTGCCATTACCAGCATTAGTATACATACTATGTACATATTCATTACCAGCATTAGAACATAGCATTATGTATTCTCATAATGGCGTTGATTTCTAACTGTAAGAAAGGGAATCATTTCAATTGTCGCTGGGTTTTCATGGGATTTTTGACTTTACAGAATGCAATTAAATAATACCCGAACACAATTTTTTTTAATGATACTTGAAAAGTTAAATTTAATCTAATAATCTTGTTGTAAAAACTAGTGTGCTTGCCCCCCAGTGATTCTGATATTTTAATTCTTGTGAGAATGATTTGAAAGGGGGGAATTATTTTATTGGAAAGCATTCTCGATCCTTCATGTTCCTAATTTCAAGGATCGTGGTTACAATACCAATTGAAGTTGAAGAGGAACCTGTATGATAGGGTGTTTCCTCTTCTCTTAGAGTTTTAGTTTGCAAAATGGGGAAATTTTTAATGATCTTTTCATATTCAGTGTTCAATGGAGAGTTTGGAGTTTTCGGAAGCATGGTTCTTCTTCTGCTTTTTTATTTTTTGTGTATTTCTTCTCATTTCTTGTGAGACAACCATACCTCTAAAAACAGGTCCAAATTTCTCTCATAACATTTGTTTTCCATGAACTATTGCTCCAGATATGCTTATATTTCTATTCTTTGGCTTTCTTTGCCTTTGAACTTTAATACATCTGGAACTGGAGTTCTCATCTACGAACTTTAAAAGTTCTAGAAATAAGCATCAAATTTAATAAAATATGTTGTGCTTGTAACTATGAAATCATTAAAATAAAAACACTACAAAATCATTAAAATAAAAACACTACAATACCAATTGAAGTTGAAGCAATATCCTGCACTATACTTTCAAGTACATTAGATGAATCTCTGTGTTAATGATGATGAGTCTTTTAGTCACTGCAAAAGAGTCCGAGCTCTCTATTGTGTAGAAATTTTAGATCTCACCTTGGAAGGAAGTTTTTTAGATCTAGTCCATGTGAACTTTAACGTTAGGGTTGATTTGAAAAATTAATCACAGCACAAACATCGGATAATATTTGTTAGAATTTAAGGGTAAACAAAAAGCGTAATATTCTTTTAAATTTATTCACTACTGTAGATATAGATCAACAAGCAAAACAAAATTTCTGAAGTAGATTAAACGAAGAAACAATACAATAGATCTGAGCATGTAGGAAACAATTCTAATCTAGATCTAAACATGAACAAATATGATCATTAGCAATAAAACATACTGAACATTAACATAATCAGATTTGATAATAAGCAAAGCAATAACTGAACATTACCTTGATTAAAACCAAGAACAAATTTACCTTAGATGCTTTGTTATTGTCCTATTATGATATGCTCAGAAAAAGATGTTAAAGGTCATTGATAAAAAAACTCTCAAGGGTTTGATCTCATCATGCTCTAAGTGGATAGTTTGCCAAGAAGAACTCAAGGACCAATCAACATAAGTAGGGCCGATATAAAAACTCCAAAGATAACAACTAGGTTCAAACAAAAGGCGTCCAACATGTACTGTAACACTACAGTAAAATAAGAGCAAAATCTAGTAGGTAGAGGCAACATGCAGGAGACACCAGGGGTAGCAAGAAAAGACACCAGCAACAACTTGAAGAGGGACTAGGAGGAGGCTGCGACACCTTAACTAGCTAGAGGGAGGTCCACACCACCTTAACACAACAAGAAGGAACCAAGAACAAGGCAGTCGTACCCTAGCACCAACATAAACAAATCCCCCAAGGAGGTTGCACCTCAAACAAGAAGAGAAAAGTCCACCAAGGAGGCCGCACCAAAAAAATTAGGATTGAACAAGAGGAGCTGCAGAAAATCAGACCAAGAGAAGAGAGTGAGGAAGAATGAGTGAGGGGTGAGGTCTTTTTATAGTTTAGGAAGAGGGTTAGGGTTAATTAAATTAACTCTACCTTTTAGGGTTAATTAAAACCCAATCAAAACAAAAACAAAAACAATTAATATTTTAATTAATAAAAATATTAATTATAAAGTCAACAAGTCAAAGTGACTAGACCAACACCACAATAACATTAAGAAGGACGTGGCCCAAGCAAGGGGAGACAATAAGACAAAGTCAAAGGGGTCTTCTTCAATGGCAAGATGTCCACATAAGTCTCATGATAACTTATAAGCTTTTATCACCCCAACATAAGAGGAAAAATCAATGATGTGGTCATGCCCATCTTCGTAGTTGCTCCTAGGTCTTATGGACCATCCCAAGAGAGTGGAAGAAGATCACACATTATCACATCTTGGTACTTAACCAAGAACCTGCCTGGTCTTAGACCATGATACCCATAACACATCTGGGGCCCTAGATTACATCCAGGGTCTTATTCACCAAGGTACAAGACCAAGGATCAACCCAAGCGTTAAGCAAGGATTCCATGGAACACATCCAAGGGCCCTAGAACACATCCAAGGACTTATATCATCAACCACCAAGGTATACAACCAAGGATGCAATCCAAGCACCGAGCAAGGATTCCCTGGAATACATCCAGGGGCCTTAGAACACATGTAGGGACTTATTGCTTGGTCCTTGACCAAGAACCCCAACAATACACTGGGGTCCCTCACTAGGGTCTTTTGCCATGGCTCTAACTGTTTGGTCCCAAACCAAGAACCCTAGGAGTGCATTGGGGGCCCTAGATCTCAACTAGGGTCTTATGCCATCCTCCCGGATAATGGCTCTTGCAGCTGCTTAAATTTAACACACTCTCTCAGCAAGAGAGACATTCTCAACAACACCAAGCTTGTCTCGAATGTACACAAACTTTGTCAATGATAGAGGTTTGGTCAAAATATGTGCAGTTTGTTCTGTCGTCGGAACATACTGAATACTGAGAATGTTCTTCTGTACCATGTCCCCAACATAGTGATATCTCATCTCAATGTGTTTCGATCTGTCATGAAACACATGATTCTCGGAGAGCTTTATACAACTCTGGTTATCACAGTGAATTACTGTGGGTTCCAACTCAGCACTGAACAAATATAAGAGTAGCTTTCTAAGCCACACTGCTTCTCTACTAGCAACACTTGCAACAATGCATTCTGCCTCTGCAATGCTTTGGGCTATGGAGCCCTATTTCCTGCTGGACCAGGAAATCATAGTTGAACCTAAACTGAAACAATATCATGAAGTAGTCTTCCGGTCCACTGTAATTCCCATTCAATCTGAATCTGTAAAACCATGAAGCATTACTCCTCCACTGGAAGTGTATATGAGCCCATAGGCTATAGTCCCTCAGAAATATCTAAGAACATGCTTAACAACAACCATATGAATATGTTTTGGTTCACACATGAACTGGCCGAGGGCATTCACTGCGTAAGAAATGTCCGGTCTGGTATGTGTTGGCGCAAGTTTGATCAGACTAGGGTCCTTCTCAGGTTACCAACAAAAGGTACCGAGTAGTCTAGAGCGCTGGCATTTTCATCTCCTCCGAAGAGAAGAAGTCTCACCCGAAGCGTTGTTGAGACAAATAGATAAGGAAGGGTAAGAAAAAGACTTAGGAGGATTCACAGAACCTTCATAACCCATCTTGATCTTGTGCAAGACATCTACCTATTGAAAATATCTGAACTCATATATGCAAGAATCAAACCTACTTATGTTGCGAGTAATCATTTAGACATAGAATCATGTGGAACTCATAAACCATAAAGAAGTACTGTAATGCATAAGTAAAACACACAGAGACACATCATATTTTGAAAATTTAGGTCTTTCATATTATCTTCAGAATCTTTCTTCTGTTACAAACTCAGAGATACACAATAGTGCTCTGTTACAGAATCTTTGATCTGGACTCATGTCGCAGAGCTCTAACTCTCAAAATTTGTACCAATTACATCACAAACTCCAAACTTGACTTGACTCAACTGACGACAACCTTGTAGAGAGGGAAGGATCAGACTGAACTAGATCACAATTCAGCTGAACCCATGACTATCCAACCAACCAACCAAAAAACCCAACAACAACCCAACCCTTTTACAATCATGTTCAACCCTATATATAGGCTAGGTTGCATCTTCTATCTCAGCTTGCACGCTTTCTTGTTCTGTTGCAACTGTTCTTGCTTAGCTGGTGTTGTGCTGTATTTTGCAATTGATTTCTGTTGCTCTTTCTTTCTCTGCTGTCCAGCCTCTTCTGAAGCTTGCACAACTCGTACTCAATCAAAACTTGCTCGATTCCTTATCCCAAAAACGAAGGGCCCAACAGGCTTCGACCACAACCCTTGACTCGCTCTTGAGTCAAGTGCTTGGTTCTTTTGCAGCTTCCTAGAGCACCTGTTGTTTTCCCTTATCCTCCTTTTCTTCTTCCTTCTGCTCTTCTGTTTGTGCTTTCTCTTCTTGCACCTCTTCAAACGAAGGGCCCAACTCTGGGACCAACTCTAAGGCTCGCTCCCTCACTCCTTGAAAGTTTCCAACTTTATCTTGCCACTTATTGGCGAGGAGTGATGCCTCTACAAATTTTTTTTGGGTTGCCTCTTTGCTACACTCCTTTGGCTTGGACTCGACCAACAAGTTCCACTCGGAATTCGATGTTGCATCAACTTGATGCATCAACATATACACTGTCTAAATGATAGGTTGGAAGTCACACAACTCTTTCTTTGCTACTAACTGTGCCTCAAAGAGGGTATTCAATTCATTGTCCGCATGTTGGATTTGGTTGAACTTTTGCTGTTGCTCCATCGGATCCATTGTAGCCGCAACTTCATCGTTCTAGACCTGGATTTTGGTGCGCACATCTTCCAATACCTGGTTGCATCGAGCGATGATGCCCATCCAATCGCTGACTTCTCGGAAGATCTTTGTGCATTCCACTGTGTACTTATGTAGCGTTGCTCGAGCATTGTTGCCTTCCAGTACTATCTTCTGCATCTGCTCTCGCAGCTTTTGAGGCTGCTGCTCTTCTTCTTACTGAGTTTGTCGCAACTGTACTTCCAGGTCCTCAGCGCGAGTGGTGAGTTGTGTCCATGCTCCTTGGAGCAGCTCAATCTGATGCTTTGGCTTGCTTGCATTGCTGACTTTGGGTAGTTCAGGTGCAACCCTTCGAATCTCTGACCAGGGTTCAACAAGCCTTTCCTGCACTCTTTCTAGTCTTTGCTTAACTTGGACCTTGGCCTGTTCTTCTTGCTATCTTGATGTTTGCGCGAGGAATGCTTCCTCCCTTGCGACCTCAACGGACCTCTCGGCCTGTTGGAGCCTTTGCTCTAGCTAATCAGTGGATGCTCTGATCAATCCAAATAAGTGCGTTGCTGGCCACTGTACCAGGTCAGCAAATGAAGGGACTGCGTCTCTGGGTGCTCATGTCTGCACTGGAAGTCCACTGGCCGTTGAATGCTCCAAGCAGGTCTCTACCTCCTCCTATGGCGCAAAAGTTTGCGACTGATAATGCATCTAGCGTGCATTCGCCCTTGTAGTATGATCTCATAACCTTGCTTGCTATGATGTAACAACCAATCCTGACTGTCTCTGGTAATATGGGGTCGGTTACTACTATGCATCCCCCCCTCTTTGTGTTGAACTTTTCATATAGGCCGAGCTCTCCTTTCTTTTTTCCGTGCTTGCCAGGACCCTGGAATCCCTTCGACACATCCTCTCCTTCGAATGACAACCCGGTAAGCTGATGGATATCTTCAACATGAATTGGGTATCGCTTGTCCAACCAGAGACTTCGGTCATGCACTCTGCTGATTAGAAACTTTGTGCATCACGCAACCTCACCAGTGGTGCCGAATACTGGTAGGTCTCTTAGGTTCATAATGGTCGAGTTAAATAAGTTGACAAAGTCCGATTTTGGGATGAATTACATGCCTCCCAATTGATCTGGAACCATCTCCAAGAAGACGTCTATGTGCATCTGGGGGAACAAAAATGGTTCTGTTAGGTCGAGATCGAGGAGCTTAACATGCTCCAACTTCCCCTTGAGATCGCCCACGACCTCAACTCGGGGCCTGTAGGGCTCGTCTGGTACTGCATCCTTAGGCACAATACTTCGACTTCTTGTGGCTCTCGACATTATGGATTATGAGTTATCCCGACTTCTGCAGTGACCTAAGGACTATGGTCACGACTACGGGTTTCACAATTATACAAACTTTCTCACTCTTCGGAATTTGGAAATTACTAAACTCTTTTGAAAATGGTGCGTTCTATGGAAAATTCTCAGAAGCTTATACTTGGCTTAGCGGGCAAGTTTAGCAATAACTGTGGTTCATCATGACCGTATGGATGCAACTGGCTCTGAGTTGTCCGACAGGACGGTTTAACGGGATAAATCCTATCGGCCGATGCAGGCATTTACTTGCGCGAGTGGAATAGGGATGTGGCCGGTTTCAGACCTTTCCGTTTGACGGGTGGGAAACTAGGGACGAATTTCGATGGCATCTTTTCTTATCACAGCTTTATGGCTTAACTAAACTCAGACGGGGTAGCATAACAAAAATAAAGACTGTGACTAGACTGGGTTCGTGTGGCACATGGACTTCAGATTATATTCGGATATGTTCTCCCTCCGACCATAAAGGGGGTCTCCATCATATTAGTGACTATCATTAATGGTTTCGTTTATGCTTCAGATCCATCCAGTTGCTGAGTCATTAGTTCTGTATCAAACAACACTTAAAAAAAAATGAGCTGTGTGTCACGATGCAACACTACACACATTGACTTTATTAACTGAATTTACAAAAAATTCAGAAAACTCAAATCTAACTATTGTACTTGCTCCTTCAGACTAGAGCAACAATCCCTTTTACTCAGTTTTGAGATATATAAGGTTTCAGGCGAGCACCATTCACCCATCCTAGCCGCAACATACCATCCATCTATGTGAGTCTGACTGCCCCTGAGGGTCAGATCTCCGCAATTATAAATGGTCCCAACCAGTGCACGCACAACTTGCCATGATGCTTCTGGTACCGACTATCATAGAGTAGAACCTTGTCTCCTTGCGCAAATACCTTAGTCTTGATATGCCTGTCATGCCAAGCCTTTTGTCTTGATTTTTCAACTGACTGATGGAAGTCTGCCAGAAATCTGGTCTCTTCGAGTTCTTGTAGCTCCATAAGTCTCTGCGCAACTGATTCCTCCTCTTCCATATGTGTGATCCGTGCGATGTACAAATTTGGAGTGATGAATTTTGCAGACACCATTGCCTCTTTCCCATAAACTAGCTGGAACGACGTGTACCTGTGGAGTTTCTTTGTGGTTGTCCTATAAGCCCACAATATTGTTGGAACTCTGTCATCCCAATCTTCCCAATTTGCACAATAGACCTTTGTTAACCCTCTTTCCAAAATCTTGTTGAATGCTTCCACTGTTCCATTGGCTTGCGGGTGGTAGGGGATGATTTTGTGATGCTGGATCAGAAACTTTGTTGTAAGTTTTTCTATAGTGCTACTAATGAAATGGGCTCCCTGATCACTGGTTAGTCTCCTAGGACATCCAAACCGAGTGATGATATTATAAAAAATGAATTTGGCAGCAGTATCGGTCGAATAGTCCTGGACAACTGGTGCCTTAGCCCAACGTGTAAGGTAATCGGTTGGGGTAATGATGTACCTTGCCTTTGAATGCTTTATTGCGGGGTTGATTGGTCCAATAAAGTAAACTGCCCACTTCTCAAATGCTTGTAGAGCTCGAACTGGTTGCAGTGGTAATTCATCTCGTCGTGATGGCTTACCTACTCTTTGAAAAACATCTCATGATCTAACATATACCTTTGCATCCTTGAAGAGCGTTGCCCACCAAAGTCCAACTTGTAGAACTTTTTGTGCAGTGGCCTTTCCTCCTACGTGACCTCCCACAACTCTACTGTGGCATTCCCATAGTATAGCCTGTCTTTCATGGTCCAAGACACATCTTCTAAGGATACTATCTAGTCCCATTTTATACAACTGTCTCGCGATCAACTGGTAATCCGCTGCTCTAACAACCATGTGGTGTTTCTAGGTTGCATAATATGTTTATGGGCAGACCCATGTACTTAAGAATATTGCTATGTCCTCCAGGTACTCTGGTATGGCCTCAACTCAGAACAAGTCTGCATCTAGGAGCTGATCGTCAACTTCTCTGCCACTTTCCCCTGACTCTAATCTGGACAGGTGATGAGGTCCTACGTTGCATCTTCCTGGCTTAATGATAAATTCAAAGGAGAATTCATGAAATGACAAAAACCATCTACAAATTATCCCTTCCAAAACAGGTTTGTTAACTAGATATTTCAACGCAGAATGATCAGTAAAGAATTTGAAATGAGAGCCTAACAAATAATGTCTAAATTTCTGTAAAACATAAATCATGGCTAAGCCCTCCCTTTCTATCGTTGTGTATTTGCGCTCTGCTTGCGACAGCTTTCGATTCGCAAAATAGATAGGATGATCCATAGCTCCATCTCCAGGTTGTGCTAAGATAGCTCCTAAGACAATTCCCGAAGCATCTACATGGACGTGAAATTCATTCTCCCAGTTTGGGAATATCATAATCGGTGCTGTGCTGAGCTTCTCCTTGAGCGTCTCAAATGCTTTATCACATTCTGGGGTCCATTGGAACGTTTCGACCTTTTTCAATAGATTTTCCAGAGGTGCAGTAATGTTGGCATATCTTTTGATGAACCTGCGATAGTACCCTGTGTGAGCCATCATGGAGCGCAACTGTTTGTACTCGTAGGTGGTGGCATGTTCACAATAACCACAACTTTGGTTGGGTCTACCAATACTCCTTCTCGGTAGTCTATGTGGCCCAGCAAGGTCCCATGTGGTACACTAAAGATACCCTTTCTGAGGTTCGATGAGATCTACAATTCTCTGCATTTGTTAAACATTAGCCGTAACAATGCTACATGTTCTTTGAGAAAACTATATATCGTCCAATCATCCATATAGACATCTATAAACTTGTGAATGAACTCTCTAAAAGATGCTATTACAATCCTGGAGAAAACTACAGGGATGTTCTTTAATCCAAATGGCATCACATTGTATGCAAAAGATCCCCATTCTGTTATGAATGTGGTCTTCTTTTTTCCCTCTTCGGTAATCCTGACCTGGTGGTACCCTGAAAATCTATATGTGAATGAGTATGCTTCCTTCCCTGCAACCTGTTCTAGCACCTCATCAGTAAAAGGTGTTGGGAAAGGGTCATGCACACAAGCATATTTAAGGCTTCTGTAGTCTACACATACTCTAATATCCTCCGTGCCTTTCTTGCTTTGAATAACTATTGGGCTGACCCATTCTACTTCTTCTACTGCAAAAATGAGTCCTGCTTCCAAAATCTTATCTATCTCCTTCTTAACCTTCTCTTTTACTCTAGGGTTAAGACATTATGGTCTATGCCTCACAGGCTTGGATCTTGGTTTCAACTTGATTTTAATTTCTCCAATAACTCCTTTGATTCCCTTTAACTCTGAGAAAGTCTTTGGGAACAAGTCCTCATATTCCTACAACAGGCTCTGTATTTATTGGCTAGCTTGCTCATCCCAATAGTCTCTCACCATGGCTATCTTAGGTTTCTCCGTGGTCCCTATATTGTCTGCGTAATTTTATTGGGTGATTGTAGGAGCTATCGGTCTGATTGAGTATGGTGTTATGGATTTCTCTATTCCCCTCTGTCTCTTTGATGGCTAGGTTTCTCAATTCCTCTAAGTCATCTGGGATTTCAGAGTCTTTGCTAATCTGATAACATTCTATAGGCTTCTTGGTTGAGGGCAGGTGAAGGTTAGTCTGAAGTTCTCGGCTATGCTTTGGACATACCGCTTGGTTTAATTTCTGATGACTATCATATGTAAACATAAATTCTTTAATCTTTTGTAGGACTACTTCGAGCTCGAGGTACTTACTTGTAAATGAGAAGTCCTTGCAAAAATGAGCTTCCAGCGTCTTCCAATCGCTGGTTTGTCTTCTGGTTTCCTTGTGTATGAACCAAGCTTTCAAGATTGGTCCTAGAGAGTGGGGAAATACCTGAACCCAGAAATGAGAGGGTATTTCCACAACTTGCCACTATGTCACACACTGTTCGATGTGTACTTTAGGGTCTGATTCCCCGTTGAACAGTTGCACAACTTGGAGATTCATCTGCATCTCGGATTCCAGTTGTCTCTTATTTTGAAATCTGTACTTGATAGCTTGCTTCACATCGTCCCAATATCTGAGTAGAGCTTTATGATTGGCCCACCATCTGGGAGGGGTGTCTTGAAAGGCTATATCTTTTACTGAGATTCTTTGATCTTATACTATCTTTTCTTCCATGCTGAGCAAAAAACTGTCTAGTTCTGAGGTGCCATCGTATACTGGGAGTTCTCTAACTTCGGTCCCAACCCATTTGGTTACTCTGATAATTGCGCATCTAATTGAATATTTTGTATGAACCTTGTTTCCAATTGTCAAAATCCGATTCTGAATCTTTGTCTACTGACTGTATGCTTCTCCAACTTACTGATCCATCAACAATAGGGTTTATATAATCATCTCTTGTTCCTGCTGTTACAGTGTACAACTGATCCAAGTCTTCTCCCTCCATATTATTGTCTGTTGGCTCTGTATATCTGGGCCCTACATATGGATCCGAAGGTTGAACTACCTTGATTCAATCAGCCTCAAAGGTCATGGTGTCTTTCTTCAAATCAATTATTGCATAGTTGTCATAGGCCCAGTTAATTCCAAGTAGTGCAGGGTAAGAGTCCTTATCTTCCATGATTTCAATGACTTCAAATTCAACCACTGTCTTTACTCCTGCAACATCTATTTCCACATTTTCCAGTCTTCCTATGGGGAAACTACAATATTTATTGGCCATTCTTAACTGAATTGGGGAGTATGTCAGCCTAGGTTTTCCTAAGGATTCCCAGGTCTTCTTAGGTAGAATGTTCACATCAGATCCCAGATCCAACATGACATCCTTAATCTCAAATTCATCTAATTGGGATACTAGTCTGAATTCTTTCCCTGTTCGTACTTTTCTTCTCTGCACTCTCTGAGTACTCTACTCAGAAATATTTGCTCTTATTCCTATTTCTATAGGTTCTTCATTCCCTAAGACTAGGTATAGAGCATTGCGCAACTTTTCTGTTAGTTGATCATTCCCAAGAATGTCAGAAAACAATTGAAACCAAAGGTCAAATACATTTCAAGGTTACTTAGGTTGTCTCAGTGTGGTTACATGGTTTCTGAGTGCAGGCAGTGAAGCAGGGACTTGTGAAATCTTAGGGTAAACAATAGGTTGTGGGGGTTTCTCTCGCATCTGAGGGCTAGGAATATTCTAAAATACTTCTATGGAATCTTTAAAGAACAACCTCTGTTTTAAAGGGTCGTACCTGTCTTCTTTAGGTGCTTCTTTCTGGATATGAGATAGAGTATCATCATCAGCTCCTGTCTTCACCCCTCCTCGAGTAATGATATTGAGGTTGGGCGATTGTCCTTTACTAAATCTTTTGATTTCTGCACTGATGAGGTTAGTTCCTCGTTGTCGTACCCTATCTTCCCATTTTAAAATTAACTCTGGATAGTATTCAGTTGCGTGCCCATTGATTCTGCAGTGAGAGCACCATGGACGCCTTGGATGAGGACAATCTCTATCCATGTGACCTTTCTCATCATAGTTATAACATTTGCTTGGATCTCTTCCTCCAGTCCTTCCTCCTCTAAAGTCTCCTCCGGCTCCACCTCCTCGACCTCTTCCTGGCCCCTGAGGGTTTTCATTCACCCTGAATGCTGTTCGGTCTAACCTGTTCTCAAGTGCATCCAATGTTCTACATTGATTGGTAGTATGCATGGTAGATGCACAGAACTCACAGTGTACTATATTTGGTACTGTTGAACATTTTTTCACAATGGGGCATTGTCTTGGCCCATGCCCATGGTTTCGGCATATTTCACAATACTCAGCTTCTAGTGCTTTTTGGCTCCCTGGAAAAGCATGATACGGGGCGGGGTTATGGAATGGTAAGTTCATAGACACTTGCGCAACTTCTCCCGTAGGTCCTGGTGGTGGTCCCATCGGATTCTGAGGAGGCCCCATTCACCTCATTCACAGACATTTGTTCACCAGATGTCCTTATATATAACATCCAGTGCACCAGACCTGCGATCGTGTTGGTCTAAGTATCGTCATCTCTTGAATCTTTTCTGTAAGCACTGATATTTTCCCTTGTAGTTGCACCAAGTTCGCATCTGCTGGGGGTCTGCTCACTCTCAGGCTCCCAGGATATCCTGCCATGGATTCAATCTTCATTGATTGTTCCTAGTCGTTGTGAGAGTGTCCATCCGTTGTTGCATTAGCAGAATCCAGGTTAGAGGTAGCAATCCCTGAATGTATCATTCCCTTTGATTTTCCTCATGGATTGGATGTGCTAACCTCCCTATGACATCTTTAAACTTATGACTGTATTTCCAGGATGATTCACCTTCCCGTTGCTAGATCTTGCGCAACTCAGATAGAGCCTGTTGTTCTGACTGAGGTAGTTTGAACTCTGCTATGAACCTCATCCGTACATGGCCAAGAATGAACGCTTGAGCTTGCATTCCAGGCACTCCTGGATCAATGATCTTCATGTACCACTTGAGAGCACGACCTCTCAAGGTGGTCTAGAACTCGACCAACTTATTCGCATCCAAAGTCCCTCTGGATCTCCAGATTGCTTCACACAAGAACCAATGCTACTCAACATCTTCGTCTCCCATACCCAAAAATTCTGGGTATCGGGGAATCGAGCCTCCTGCCTGGCCATCCATTGCTGATCTTGTTGCTCTTATCAAAATAAAACCTAACGGTCATACTTGCGATCTACCAGGGGATCCCAATACCCTCCCTGTACTCGCACTTCTTGGTTGTGACTGACTAACTAATTGTACTGGAACAAAACTAGCATGAGAAGGTAGTATCAAACTTACCACTTGTATTGAATACACTTGGGGTATGGGTGATTCGAGGCTGGTGCCACTGGCTTCAGAGCGGTTTTCTTTGATATGGGGGGTCTCATTTTCTTCCACTGGAGCAATCCCTTCGGCCGGATTCCCGATCTCTCCTGTTATCGGGGCCGAATCTTCTTTTTCTTCTTCAAGATTCATGCTGGCTTCTCCCTCTCTTACGTCTACACCTTCCCCTTCTTGTCCAACCTCTCAGGGACTCCTTTCTCTCTGCGCTTCTCTCTCACTCAATCTTTGACTAGCCAGTCTTTCCTGTCTTCTCATCTTCCACAACTCTTCCATCTGTCTTTCCTCTACTTCTCTTGATCCGACTTATTTCCTCAAATTCTCGGATTGTCTTGCTGCTTTCTTGATCTTGTCGCGCCACCACTTCTCAACTATGGCATCTCTCTTCATGGCTCCCTCGTCTCTTGAATCCATTTCTTGCTGTTTCCCTCCCATTTGTCAAAGAACCCTTCCCCTCTCTCAGGCCATGACTGTACCCCAACCTCACCCTACCCCAAGCGAGTGTGTTTATGCAACCATCTAAGTCGGGGACATAGTCAACATCCCCTCTTCCATCAAGAAAACTTTAATCGACAAGGGGATCTCTCTCAATAGTCTTTCCCTTGCTTCTTTCTTGAAAATCGCTTCTACGCGCGAAAAATATTGGTGGTTCTCAACTGCAAACTTGATAATATATCCTTTCAATGTGGTATTGACCCATAAATCAATTGCCCACATGACTGAACAATCCAACCAATGAAGTGCTGCAATATTTTCTGTGTCCCAAGTACATATCCTCTTGACTCGTTCTTGGAAATATGGAGCTTTTTGGAGCCTCTTTATCTAGTCGAAAATTTCTTTCGGAAACTTAACCCAAAAAATCTCATACTGGTCGCTCGATCTTTCTGAGTAAAATACCGCTTCACGAGTATCTTCCATCGATTTTACCCTTAGTTCCACTTCTTTCCATATGAAAGTGTCACAGTTTCTTTCCCACCATTGGTCAATACTAGATCTGTGAATCTGCGGAATCATCCTCCCTATAGGTTCCCTTTTAACGCAGGTCCCGACAACATAACCATTTTGTTGGTGCAAGTTTGATTAGACCAGGGTCCTTGTCAGGCTACCAACAAAAGGTAGCGAGTAGTCTAGAGCGCTGGAATTTTCATCTCCTCCGAAGAGAAGAAGTCTCACTCGAAGCACTGCTGAGACAAACAGATAGGGAAGGGTAAGGAAAAGACTTAGGAGGATTCACAGAACCTTCGTAACCCATCTTGATCTTGTGCAAGACATCTACCTATCAGACATATATGAACTCATATATGAAAGAATCAAATCTACTTATGTTGTGAGTAAGAATTTAGACATAGAATGATCCAGGTGGATATCGGGGGCCACCCACCTTTTCCAAATGGCTCAAAACAGTTTTCTGGCCATTTTGGCAATTTACTATTTTTAGCAGGTTTTAACTTCCAGGGCCATTTTGAGGGCCTAAATGAAGGTTTTTCGAGATCGAGGTTCTCAATGATAGCC
>ML821305.1:75012-100339 GCA_009831015.1 Picea engelmannii
AGTAATGTCCATGGGACATCATCTACCTTGCAACTTTTCGACCATTTTTGTCCCTTGGCAGGCAAGCTAGTTGCTAGGCTGAGAAATTCTTCAGTAATCTCAAGCTGAACATCTCCCACTTTGGCTCGGCAGCCATCGAACTTCCTTATGAAAGAAAACCACCCATATTGTTCTAGGTCGCTGCATGCACCACTGAATGTTAACAGTGCTTGGCACCCATCAGGCTCGGCCCTTACAACAAGAGCCATAACCTCTGCACATGATAGGGTTTACACTGAATAGAACAATGCACAAAGTTGAAAAACGTTAGGTTTGATGGCTTCAAAGCTCGAATAGACCGGAATTAACTGCAAACGTGCGAAGGTGGTGGGATTACCACCGCCACGCACTGTATTAATTGACTGAGTACAGTGCTTATCAAAACATAATCGTTTATACCATGCGTATCGGCCAACAAATAGGTGAGTAATCATAATAACGTGCCAATCAACCGGAGCAGAACCAATACCATGTGTTATACTCATGCCAAGTGTACAGTTCGATCAACCATCATATCCATCGTGTATCGAGTTAATGAATCGTTCAACATCGAGGTTTTAAAATTAATCAATGCCCATACATAGCTTGGGATTATGAATGAATCATCATATTATCAACTTACCAAACAATATACCAAGCATCGATTTGTAAAATCGAATATGATTAATCCATGCGCCTTCAAACCATTGCTATTTCTTGAATTAAACTTCATAAACTTACCAATGTATTCGTTTTCACATTGAAGTGTTTGCATTCCAAAGTCTTTCGAACATAATGATCCAAAATTCCTCATATAATAACTGAGTGAAAAGTCCATAGCAATAAAGATAAAAGCAATAAAACCAAATCCATTACAACTTTCATAAGATCAGAATAAAACGAATAAATTTTTATGCCCAAAGGCTTAGCAATCAAACATATCCAAATGCGCAATGAAGGTAAGAGCATTCTCAAGGACATAAGTTCGAGAAAACCTTTAGCAGTCATGTGATAAACCAATGGCGAAGTGTCTTTTGGAGAAATCGATAAAAGACGACTACAGTCCAAACGATTAAAGAGGTATTTTCACACTTACAGTTGTGAAAATTAAATCGAGACCAAATTGCAATTGTCGAAAAATGAAACAAATGCCTAGAAGCTTAATGCGACGATGATTTGTCATTAATGAGACAAGGGGTGTAGGCAGCATTTTTTAAGAGCAATTAAAAAAAATGATTGGCTGCCAACAAGTTTAGCACCTTCGGGAATAAATCCCCATCAATTCTCTCACTCATAGAACTTCTCATGGGCCTGACAACCCGCTTCTTCAATCCCGCTCCAAGCTAACCGGGTACACCAACCAAAAGGTTACGGGAAGAGGTTCCAAAATGGTGAAAAGGCTGTTTCCAGGATAACAGAATGTGTGAGTGAAAATGGTCATGGAATCATTGATTGGATAACTGAGTGTGTACCGAAATAACTGTGAACTCTTTGTGAAAAGTGATGGTCAGAATGATGGTCGGGCTCCCCCCCATGATATGAATGAATGTCCCCAACTTGACACTTGTCATATCGGAAGTTGATTTGATCCACTTGTCTCCAACTTTAGAACTTAGGATAAAATAATTATCCATACTTTACGTTTTAGGAATATTAATATAATATTCCCTTGACTTTTGGACCTCCCTTTCCCTAATTGGTGAAGTTCAATCCCCCATCTCTTTTATCGTGGTCGGTCTGTGTGCATCGATGTATTTTATATTAATCATCAGTCATATACAAATTAGGTGCATTGGCCCTTGACATCTAGGCGTTCCGGCCTAATACCAAAACATAAGCATCCTAACTTATAATAACTGGCTCACCAACCTATAACACATATCATATACACGAGGCTCATTGTCCTCTATACTACGTGCACCTTAGTTACTATGCACGGTATCTTGCGATGTGCATATTACATCATTTTACTGCGCAGTTCATGCACGCACTATGCCACATGCTGTGCATTACCAAATGAGGTAAAAAAAAATCACCAACTTAAGTATATTTATATTACATTTACAATTGGGTTCGGTCGAGGGATATTACAATCCCCTCCTCTTATTTATGCACTGTCCTTAGTGCATCATACACCCATATATATTAGAGTTTTCAAAAATCTTCAAAAATCTTCAAAAATATGAGGCTATTCTATCCGCATTGCATCTTCACACTCCCAAGTAGCATCCTCAGGACCATACCAGGTCCATTGAACCTTTACAAGCCCTATGGATCAGTTTCAAAGATGCTTGACTTTTCGGTCCAAAATGTGCATCAGATGCACTTGAAAAGCGCCTTCTTGCTCCACCCGAATCACATTCCAATCAATAACATGATTAGCATTGGGTATATATTTCTTTAGCAATGATACATGGAAGACATTATGAACATACATAGATGTAGGTAATGCAATCATATAAGCAACTAGACCAATCCTCTCCAGGATTTCAAAAGGCCCACAAAATCTAGCTACCAACTTGGCGCATCTTCCCAACTTCATGGAACTCCTGTTAGCTTTCACTTTCAAGAAAACATGATCACCCACTTTGAATTCTCTGTGGGTTCTGTTATTATAGGCATAACTTTTCTGCCTGTCTTGGGCAGCTTTTAGATTCTGCTTAATTTTTGTCATTTGGTCCTCCATATCCTTGGGCAATTCTGGCCCAACTACTGTCCTATTAGCTGGATCATCCCAACTCACTGGAGTATTGCACATTCTGCCATAAATTTCTTCAAATGGGCTCATCTTCAATGATGCTTGATACCCATTGTTGTACGCAAATTCTACCAAGTGTAGGTAGTCTTCTCATTTTGATGGTTTATCCATCACATACATTCTCAACATATCTTCTATCACTCTATTCACCCTCTCTGTCTGTCCATCAGACTCATGATGGTAATCTGTACTAAAGTTCAGATTTGGTCGGAATCCTTTGACCAATCCTTTCCAGAAATTCGAGGTGAATTTCGGGTCTCTGTCGGACACAATTGTTTTAGGAATCCTGTGCAATCGTGCCACTTCCTTCATGAAAATATCAACAACTTCTACTGCCTTGTGTGTAGTTTTAAGTGGAATAAAATGGGAAAATTTCATAAGCTTCACCACTATCACCATGATCGAATCATGCAACTTTCCTGTTCTAGGAAATCCCAAAATAAAATCCATTGTCACCACTTCCCACTTCCATTCAGGAATGGTTAAAGGTTGCAACAACCCTGCTGGGTGTCTATTCTCAGCTTTCACTTTTTGGCATTCCATACATCTAGCGATGTACTCTGAAATCTCTTTCTTCATACCTGGCCAAAAGTTATGGCTCTTGATCACTGCCATAGTTTTCTGATATCCAGGGTGCCCCACATAAGGAAAATTATGCATTTCATGAAAAATCATATGTTTCAAGTCCTGGACTTTTTGAACAAAAATCCTGTTCTTGCGCAACAGTATTCCATCTATCCCCAACTTATATTCATCCACCCTTCGAAGTATCTTACCCTGCTGTAGCATTGCTACCAATTCTTTGTACTGCAGATCTGCATTAGCATCCTTCAGAAATTTTCTTTTAACATCAGTTTGGTACATGCTAATGGATGTAGCACATAGTTCATGCACCCTCCTGCTGAGTGCATCAACCACTTTATTTTCTTTCCCCTTGATATGATTTATATCAAAGTCATATTCGCTTAGAAATTCTAACCATATGCTTTGCCTAGAATTTAGATTTGGCTGATCAAATAAATATTTCAAACCATTGTGGTCTGTTCTTAGCTCAAACCTTTTCCCCATGAGGTAGTGTCTCCATTTCCTCAGGGCATGCACTATGGCCACCAACTCCAAATCATGAGTGACATAGTTTCTTTCATAATCCTTCAACTTCCTTGATTCGTAACATATGACAACCCATTTTGACTGAGGACTCCACCAAGTCCTTCATTACATGCATCAATGCATACGATGAAGTCTTCTTCTGAGTCCGCGATCCTTAATATTGGATCACTTGTCAATAATTGTTTCAAGTGTTGGAAACTTCTCTCACAATCCAGTGTCCACTGAAACTTCATTCCCTTTCTTTGAAAGGAAGTGATTGGATGTGCAATCTTTTATAATCCTTCAATAAATATTCTTTAGTAACCTGCAAGACCCATGAATGATCTCACCTCTATCACATTCTTTGGTGATGACCATTCTCTAATGGCCTCTATCTTCTTAGGATCCACTGCTATCCCATCTTTTGAAATGATATGCCCCAAAAATTGAACCTGTTTATGATAAAATGAGAACTTGCTCAATTTAGCATATAAATGACATTCCCTTAATACTTGCAACACCATCCTGAAATGATGTTCATTCTCTTCCTTTGACTTGGAATATATAAGAATGTCATCCAAAAAGACAATGACAAACTTTTCCAAATACTGTCGAAAAACACCATTCATTAAGCACATGAAAACAAATGGTGCATTTGACAACCCAAATGGTACCACTGTGAACTCATAATGACCATACCTTGTCCTGAAGGTGGTCTTGCTAATATCTTCTTAATTAATTATTACCTGATGGTATGCTGATATGAGATCTATCTTTGAAAATATCTTTGTATCCTTCAATTGATCAAAGAGGTCATCAATCCTTGGTAGATGATACTTGTTCTTAACGGTCACTTTATTCAACTGTCTGAAATCAATGCACAACCTTAGTGTTCCATCTTTCTTTCTCACAAAAAAAACTGGGGCACCCCAAGGTGACATGCTTGGGCATATATACCCCTTCTTCAAAAGTTCTTCAAGCTGCATTTGCAACTCCTTCAATTCTGGTGTACTCATTCTGTAAGGAGTCTTTGATAATGGCGCTACTCCAGGCATCAAATTTATAGAGAAATCAATGTCTCTCCTTGGGGGTAGTCCGGGTATCTCCTTGAACACATCTTCAAAATCTTCCAGGACCGCATAATGCTCCAAATTTGGCACCTTATCTTTAGGTGTCTCTTCCAAACGAGTTGCAATTATTTGACATCCTTTTTTGTAACACTTCTTTAGCTGCAATGCTGAAATTTCTCTAAAGGTTATTGCCCCGAGAATTCCCTGTACCTTCCTTAGTTTCCCTTCCTCATCCAGGAAAGTAAAACATTTGTTGTGACAATCTAAGAGAGTGTGATGTTGGTCCAACCAATCCATCCCAATTAGATATTCATAAGAACCTAAAGGCAATATGTTTAAATCCGCCTTGGTATTCAGTCCATTCATGTCTATGAGGCATGAAGTAACCATCTCATTAACTTTTCTTCTGGCTCCTGTAGCCAGTTGCACCAACCAGGATTTCCCATACTTTCTTCTTGGCAGTTGCAAACTTTCCACCATCTTAGGGTCTATATAACTATGACTAGCTCTTGAATCAATTAAAATAGCAAGGGCTTGGTTGTTGATCATACCGTCCACTTCAATCATGTGGGACTGAGACTCTTCTTACTTGTTGTCCAAGGCTGCATAAATCCTTGGAACATATCTGCCCATGTCCTCTACTGTTTCTGCTCGATGTACATTGTGAACAACCCTACTTCTTTCACCTCTGTGAGGATTATCTCTAAACCTATGGTCTCCTTTACAACCCCAACATTGCATAGGTGGCTGTCTTGGCCCTTAAATCCCTATGTCAATCACTCTGGGTTCTTTATGCGTTTTCTTCCATTGTGGATTATTTCTGAAGAATTGTGGCTTAGCTCCCTTCTTCCTTTGATCCACCTTGAATTTCTTATTGTCTTCCCAAGCCTTTTGGAAAGCTGGTCTTGCTTTCAGCTGATCATATAAGCATTTAGCTCTCCTTATGGTCTCTTCTAATGTCTTGGGATCATCATACTGTATTTTGTCATTGATGAATGATGGAAATCCACTTAAATACCTTTGAATCTTGATTGTCTCATCCTTAATGAAAGAGACATACTTCAACAATTCCAAAAACCTTCTCTCATATTCATCTATGGTCGTACTTCCAAGCTTAAGTTAAAAGAACTCTTTCATTTTCTTGTCATAGTACCTTTTATTTAAGTACTTCTTCTCAAAATAC
Source organism: Picea engelmannii (assembly GCA_009831015.1). Lineage (NCBI taxonomy): Eukaryota > Viridiplantae > Streptophyta > Pinopsida > Pinales > Pinaceae > Picea > Picea engelmannii. Next base: position 81,131 of record ML821305.1, read on the forward strand.
TTCTTGAATTCCTTCCAAGTCACACTTTTATTTGCAATGTGCCGCACCTGCACAAGTTGATCCCACCACATGGAGGCCTTTCCTTTGAGTTGATAAATATCGATTCTACCTTCTGCATGAGAAGAATAATTATGCAATTGAAAATATTTCCTCATGTCTAGCAACCATGTTTCTGCATCTTCATCCTTCTTGTGCTCAACATCAAATGTAGGAGGTTTGATTTTGTCCATTTCTCCTCGCATCTCATCCACCCCAGATCTCTTATACCTTCTAACAGGGGATAGACTTGAGCTGTTGCCCGCTCTCTTATTGGAAATCCTTTGGTAGCGATGGTGATTTCTATTATCACTTTTTACTTTTCCTTTCTCCTCTGAAGATTTGTGACTCTCAGATTTACTTGAGTCACTCTCCTTAACCAATTTATTTTCTATTTTGTTCAAACCCTCCAATAGCTTCATGTTGAAGTCATCCTGATGCTCTTTGGCTTTCATTATTATCTTTATAGCTTTGGACATCCTTCTGCAAATTCTTAATGGTCTCAACCATATTCATATCTTCATTCCTTTCTTCTCCATGTTCGTTGGAGTTCATTCCTTCCATGCCCAAATGGACATCCACCCCTCTGCTCTCCTCTTGCTGACTGTAATTACCCTATGCTTCTTCCATTCTTATAGACTCTGCATTGGTCTGATCTGATTGAGTTGTTGTTAATTCTGCAAATCGTGTAGCCATCAAAACTTATTAGGCTAAATTTCAACAATTCATGAGAATAAGCACCTTTTGATCCTATATACACATCATAATTATCTCTTCCGATTTCCTCGTGTTATCACCATGGAAATTCTAGATAAGACCCAAGTCTCGAAAACACAGACGTGCAGTGCCTTCAAAGATACATTTGAGCAAGAATGTGGTTTTCCGAAACCACTTTCGCCAAGACACAGTATCATGTGTCTCAACATGTCAAATCCACCACTCGTGGAGCGAGTGACGACTAGTCAGATCACCTTGCTTCACTTGTTCAATAATTTGTAGCCATGTCACGTCGGCTGAACGCCGCCAAGTAACAAACTCAAAAGATAATCATTCGAAATGGATTGGCCAAGCATGGAAACCCAACACTCTTGTACGTAATCTGTCTGTGATTCATAAATGGAGTTCTATAATTACCACTCCCCAAGTATGAAGATATCTGCGTATCCAGAACCGAATTAATCTCCAAACTACTCGAGTTGTTGCTCTCTGTAAAGACACATTTCAATATCCCCAACCTGATATACATGGACAAGGCTAAGTTGAGTGAGACTGGTTATTCGAGCAACATGCTAGACTTTCCTGCGAGTAAGGAGGAAAGGGTCCTTGTGCAAATTCTAGCAACTAAGTTTCATACAGAGCCGGCTACAGACTCGTGGTTGGAAACCAGGCTGAATCCCACTATAAAAGATTTAGTCATCTATAGGTCAGCTGCTAAGAAGAAAAGGAGTAAGCGGTATACGAAGGAGGAATCTACGGCTAAAGCGACCAAAAGTGTTGGGGAGAATGAACCAGTCTGGCTAGATTCTTCCTTAAAGGCGTAGATCGTTAAGATGAAGTAAATCTTCAACTAAGATAAGCATGTCTTAGCGAATTTTGAACAGCCGGTATCGAAGGTAAAGAGTACCAAAGATGATAGGCCTGTTCTTCAAACAACCCTTTTTACAACAGACTAACTGTTGTCATCACCCTTTTGTAATTTTGTGATTAATACAACTATATAAATACAGAAACAGATTTTAGACTGTTTTATTACAATTCCTATCTGATGATGTTATGAATCTTGTTTTCTTTTATAATAAGTTTTTTTTTCTTGTAATCTTATATTTTTATTTTCATCTGTCTAAATCAGAGGAAATTAAAAATCAAAATTCTTTTTAATTAATGCTTCGATGCGGTTATGTGTTTCTTTTTCTTTTATTATTATGCCATTTAAACTTAGACTCATCGCCTTCCAAGTGAATTCACGTGCATTAAACTTGATCTATTCATTTATATTATCGTGCATATAAATATCACAAGGTAAAACTCTTTTCCATGCACCTAAATCTACTGTGCATTTCTTCTTCGTCGCACCGACAACTCACATGCACTACTCTTGCGTTGTGCGCCAATATCCAATGTGCACAATTTTTTGTACTGCGCACTGATATTCCACATGCATTTCTTCCTATTCATGCACCATGCCAATCTTAACATATTCCATAGCACCCAAATATTTGCGCACACTATTGAATACACCATCGTGAAACAACTTATACTCATACTTATGCACGTACTAACAAAACTCCTTTGCGTTAAGCAATACTTGCGCACCCCATGTGCACATTACTATGTGTGTGCTCACTGCGCCAGGATAAATTCAACGCGTGCATCTACACATAATAATCTTTTGCATGTCACCACAATTTACTGTGCACATTGACACGCCATCCTTTTCTTGCGCGGCGCCAAAATTTACTGTGCGCATGCCAACACGCCGACCTTTTTCCATGGACACTTCGTGACTCCAATTCTGGTCACTTTGAAGTTACTCTTCTATGAATATTCACTTCAATTGAACCCCTCTAGCCCATCCAATCTCTGTGTTGAACTAAATCTCTGATACCATTCTGTAACGTTCCCCCAGCCAACCACATGACAGAGTGCGCCACTTTGGAGCAACCACTCATGCTTTGACACCAGTCGGTAACATTCCCAGTAATCAACTGATCTATGCCACCTATATTTACTCTTTAAACTGCATTCAACTAAAACATATACATACAACATTCTTGCGGAAGATTTAAAGATAAACAACCATTTTCTTTCTGTAACATACGACTTTTATACTGAAATAATAGTAACTACAAATATGCATTATTTACAGGAAATTACCCATAAGAACACAAGGAATCATAATCACATATATGATAAAATCGTAACATAGGCATGCAAATAACAAAGCAACATATCATTTTATCACACAATTGGTACTTATATTAGAAAGACTGTCACCAACTTCTTACAGACTGTCCATGAACCTCCCAACCATAGACTACACTGTTCATCACTCTCAACAGTGAGTCACCCCCAAACTGGGACTGAAATCCACCTAGGGTAAAGGGTTCCTACCCAAGCTAAGGCTCATGGACAACAGGAAAGACTCCGTCTCAGGTTTTCACTCAACTAACAACCTAGAGCCTCTCATTCCCCACATGCCTGTCCCACCCAGGGAAGTGTACCCCTTCTCTTCTCAACAGTCCCTTGGCTTTCCCACTTCCCTTATAGGGCTTCAACAACAGGTCGGACCGAAATTCTCAGAGTGCTGTAGCTAAATTTTAGCATCTTCGAGAATCAATCCCCAACAATTCTCTCGCTCAGAGAACTGCTCACGGGCCTGACAACCCGCTTCTTCAATACCGCTCCAAGATAACCAGGTACACCAACCAAAAGGTTATGGGAATAGGTTCCAGAATGGTGAAAAGGCTGTCTCCAGGATAACAAAATGCGTGAGTGAAAATGGTCATGGAACCATTGAATGGATAACTGAGTGTGTCCCAGAATCACTGTGAACTCTTCATGAAAAATGATGGTCAGAATGATGGTCGGGCTCCCCCCTACGATATGAATTCATGTCCCCAACTTGACACTTGTCATATCGGAAGATCCACTTGTCTCCAACTTTAGAACTTAGGATAAAATAATTATCCATACTTTATGTTTTAGGAATATTAATATAATATTCCCTTGACTTTTGGCCCTCCCTTTCCCTAACTGGTGAAGTTCAGTCCCCCATCTCTTTTATCGTGGTCGATCTGCGCACAACGATGTATTTTATATTAATCACGAGTCATGTACAAATAGGCGCATTGGCCCTTGACATATAGGTGTTCCGACCTAATACCAAAACATAAGCATCCCAACTTATAATAACCGGCTCACCAGCCTATAACACATATCATATACATGAGGCTCATTGTCCTTTGTAATGTGCGCACCTTAGTTACTGCACACAGTATCTTGCGATGTGTATATTACATCATTTTACTATGCAGTTCATGCGTGCACTATGCCACATGCTGTGCATTACCAAATGAGGTCAAAACAACTCACCAGCTTAAGTATATTTATATTACATTTACAATTGGGTTCGGTCGAGGGATATTACAATCCCCTCCCCTTATTTCTTTAGCAATGATACATGGAAGACATTATGAACAGACATAGATGCAGGTAATGCAATCATATAAGCAACTAGACCAATCCTCTCCAGGATTTCAAAAGGCCCACAAAATCTAGCTGCCAACTTGGCGCAACTTCCCAACTTCAGGGAACTCCTGTTAGCTTTCACTTTCAAGAAAACATGATCACCCACTTTGAATTATTTGTGGGTTATGTTATTATAGGCATACCTTTTCTGTCTGTCTTGGGTAGCTTTTAGATTCTGCTTAATTTTTGTCATCTGGTCCTCCATATCCCTGAGCAAATCTAGCCCAACTACTGTCCTATTAGATGGATTATCCCAACTCAATGGAGTATTGCACTTTCTGCCATAAAGTGCTTCAAATCGACTTATCTTCAATGATGCATGATACCCATTGTTGTATGCGAATTCTACCAAGTGTAGGCAGTCTTCCCATTTTGATGGTTTATCCATCACATACATTCTCAACATATCTTCTATCACTCTTTTCACCCTCTCTGTATTTCCATCAGACTCAGGATGGTAATCTGTACTAAAGTTCAGATTCATTCCAAATCCTTTGAACAATCCTTTCCATAATTTCGAGGTGAATTTCGGGTCTCTGGTGGACAAAATTGTTTTAGGAATCTCGTGTAATCGTGCCACATCCTTCATGAAAATATCAACAACTTCTGCTGCCTTGTGCGTAGTTTTCAGTATAATAAAATGGGCATATTTCGTAAGCTTGTCCACTATCACCATGATCAAATCATGAATCTTGCCTGTTCAAGGAAATCCCATAATAAAATCCATTGTCACCACTTCCCACTTCCATTCAAGAATGGTTAAAGGTTGCAACAACCCTGCTGGGTGTCTATTCTCAGCTTTCACTTTTTGGCATTCCATCCATATAGCGATGTACTCGACAATCTCTTTCTTCATACCTGGCCAAAATTAATGGCTCTTGATCGCTGCCACAATTTTATGATATCCAGGGTGCCCTACATAAGGAACATTATGCATTTCATGCAAAATCATACGTTTCAAGTCCTGGACTTTTGGAACAAAAATCCTATTCTTGCACAACAATACTCCATCTATCCCCAACTTATATTCATACACCTTCCGAAGTATCTTACCCTGTTGTAGCATTGCTACCAATTATCTGTACTGCAGATCTACATTAGCAACCTCCATTCTTTTTCTTTTAACATTAGTTTGGTACATGCTAATGGCTGTAGCACGCAGTTCATGCACCCTTCTGTTGAGTGCATCAACCACTTTATTTTATTTCCCCTTGATATGATTTATATCAAAGTCATATTCGCTTAGAAATTCTAACCATCTACTTTACCTAGCATTTAGATTTGGCTGATCAAATAAATATTTCAAACCATTGTGGTCTGTTCTTAGCTCAAAACTTTTCCCCATGAGGTAGTGTCAAAATTTCCTCAGGGCATGCACTATGGCTGCCAAATCCAAATCACGAGTGGCATATTTTCTTTCATGATCCTTCAACTTCCTTGATTCATAACATATGACAACCCATTTTGACTGAGGACTCCACCAAGTCCTTCATTACATATATCAATGCATACAATTAATTCTTCTTTTGGGTCTGTGATCCTTAATATTGGAGCACTTGTCAATAATTGTTTCAAGTGTTGGAAACTTCTCTCACAATCCAGTGTCCACTGAAACTTCATTCCCTTTCTTTGCAAGGAAGTGATTGGATGTGCAATATTTGAGAATCCTTCAATAAATCTTTTGTAATAACCTGCAGGACCCATGAATGTTATCACCTCTGTCACATTCTTTGGTGATGACCATTCTCTAATGGCCTCTATCTTCTCAGGATCCACTGCTATCCCATCTTTTGAAATGATATGCCCCAAATAATGAATATGTTTCTGATAAAATGAGCACTTGCTCAATTTGGCATATAACTGACGTTCCATTAATACTTGTAACACCATCCTCAAATGATATTCATTCTCTTCCTTTGATTTGGAATATATAAGAATGTCATCCAAAAAGACAATGACAAACATGTCCAAATACTCTCGGAAAACACCATTCATTAAGAACATGAAAACATCTGGTGCATTTGACAACCCAAATGGTACCACTGTGAACTCATAATGACCATACCTTGTCCTGAAGGCGGTATTTCTAATATCTTCTTCTTTAATTCTCACCTAATGGTATCCTAATCTGAGATCTATCTTTGAAAATATCTTTGCATCCTTTCAATTGATCAAAGAGGTCATCAGTCCTTGGTAGAGGGTAATTGTTCTTAACAATCACTTTATTCAACTGTCTGAAATCAATGCACAACCTTAGTGTTCCATCTTTCTTTCTCATAAACAAGACAGGGGCACCCCAAGGTGACACGCTTGGGCATATATACACCTTTTTCAAAATTTCTTCAAGATGCATTTGCAACTCCTTCAATTCTGGTGTACTCATTCTGTAAAGAGTCTTTGATACTGGCGCTGCTCCAGGCATCAAATTTATAGAGAAATCAATGTCTCTCCTTGGGGGTAGTTTGGGTACCTCCTTGAACACATCTTCAAAAATCTTCCAGGACTGCATAATCCTCCAAATTTGGCACCTTATCTTTAGGTGTCTCTGCCAAATGAGATGCAATTATTTGACATCCTTTTCTGTAACACTTCTTCAGCTGCAATGCTGAAATTTCTCTAATGTTTATTGCCTTGGGAATTCCCCGTACCTTCCTTAGTTTCCCTTCCTCATCCAGAAAAGTAAAATCTTTGTTGTGACAATATAAGAGAGTGTGATGTTGGTCCAACCAATCCATCCCAATTAGACAGTCATAGGAACCTAAAGGAAAGATGTTTAAATCCGCCTTTGTATTCAGTCCATTCATGTCTATGAGGCATGACTTAACCATATCATTAACTTTTCTTCTAGCTCTTGTAGCAAGTTGCACCAACTGAGATTTCCCATGATTTCTTCTTGGCAGTTGCAAACTTTACACCATCTTAGGGTCTATATAACTATGACTAGCTCATGAATCAATTAAAATAGCAAGGGTTTGGTTGTTGATCATACCTTCCACTTCAATCATGCGAGATTGATACTCTGCTTTCTTGTTTTCCAGGGCTGCATAAATCCTTGGAACATATCTGCCTATGTCCTCGACTGTTTCTTCTTGCTGTACATTATGAACAACCCTACTTATTTCACCTCTGTGAGGACAATCTCTGAACCTATGGTCTCCTTTACAACCCCAACATTTCATAGGTGGCTATGTTGGCCCTTGACTCCCTATGTCAATCACTCTGGGTTCTTTATGCGTTTGCTGCCATTGTGTATTATTTTTGAAGAATGATGGCTTAGCTCCCTTCTTCCTTTGATCCACCTTGAATTTCTTATTGTCTTCCCAAGCCTTTTGGAAAGTTGGCTTTGCTTTCAGCTGATCATATAAGAATTTATCTCTCCTTATGGTCTCTTCTAATGTCTTGGGATCATCATACTATATTTTTTCACTGATGAACGATGACAATCCACTTAAATACCTTTGAATCTTGACTATCTCATCCTTAATGAAAGAGACATACTTCAACAATTCCAGAAACCTTCTCTCATATTCATCTATGGTTGTACTTCCAAGCTTAAATTCAAAGAAATCTTTCATTTTCTTGTCATAGTACCTTTTATTTAAGTACTTCTTCTCAAAATACTTCTTGAATTCCTTCCAAGTAACACTTTTCTCTACAATGTGCCGCACCTGCACAAGTTGATCGCACCACATGGAGGCCTTTCCTTTGAGTTGATAGATAGAGATTCTACCTTCTGCATGGGAAGAATAATTATGCAATTGAAAATATTTCCTCATGCCTAGCAACCATGTTTCTACATCTTCATCCTTCTTATGCTCACCATCAAATGTAGGAGGTTTGATTTTGTTTATTTCTTCTCGCAGCTCATCCACCCCATATCTCTTATACCTTTTGATAGGGGATAGACTTGAGCTATTGCCTGCTCTCTTATTGGAATGCCTTTGGGAACAATGGTGATGTCTATTAGCACTTTTTACTTTTCCTTTATCCTCTGAAGATTTGTGACTCTCATATTTACTTGAGTCACTCTCCTTAACCAATTTATTTTCTATTATGTTCAAACCCTCCAATAGCTTCAGGTTGAAGTCATCCTGCTTATCTTTGGCTTTCATAAGCCTTTCATTATTAAATTTATGGCTTTGGACAACCTTCTACAAATTCTTAATGGTCTCAGCCATATTCATATCTTCATTCCTTTCTTCTCCATGTATGCTGGAGTTCGTTCCTTTCATGCCCAAATGGACATCCACCCCTCTGCTCTCCTCTTGCTAACTGTAATTACCCTGTGCTTCTTCCATTCTTATGGACTCCTCACTGGTCTGATCTGATCGAGTTGTTGTTAATTCTTCAAATCGTGTAGCCATCGAAACTTATCAGGCTAAATTTCAACAATTCATGAGAATAAACACCTTTTGATCCTATATACACATCATAATTATCTCTCCCGATTTCCTAGTGTTATCACCATGGAAATTCTAGATAAGACCCAAGTCTCGAAAACACAAATGTGCAGTGGCTTCAGAGATACATTTGATCAAGAAAGTGGTTTTCCGAAACCACTTTCGCTAAGACACGGTATCACGTGTCTCAACATGTCAAATCCACCACTCGTGGAGCGGGCGACGTCTAGTCAGATCACCCTTCTTCACTCGTTCGGTACTTCACATCCATGTGACGTCGACTGAATGCCACCAAGTAATGAACTCAAAAGCTAATCGTTCAAAATGGATTGGCCAAGCATGGAAACCCAACGCTCTTGTATCTAATCCGTCTGCGCTTCATAAATGGAGTTCTATAATTACCACTCCCCAAGTATGAATATATCTGTGTATCCAGAACCGAATTAATCTCCAAACTGCTCAAGTTCCTGCTCTCTATAAAGACACATTTCGGTATCCCTAACCTGATATACATGGACAAGGCTAAGTCAAGTGAGACATGTTATTCGAGAAACATGCTAGACTTTCCTGCGAGTAAGGAGGAAAGGGTCCTTGTGCACATTCTAGCAACTAAGTTTCATACAGATTCGGCTACAGACTCGCGGTTGGAAACCAGGCTGAATCCCACTATAAAATATTTAGTCATCAACAGGTCAGCCGCTAAGAAGAAACAGAGTAAGCGGTATATAAAGGAGGAATCTATGGCTGAAGTGATCAAAAGTGTTGGGGAGAATCAACCAGTCTGGTTAGATTCTTCCTTAAAGGAGAAGATCGTTAAGCTGAAGTAAATCTTCAACTAAGATAAGCATGTCTCGACGAATTTTGAACAGCCGGTAGCGGCAGTAAAGAGTACCAGAGATGATAGGCTTGTTCTTTAAACAACCCTTTTTACAACATGCTAACTGTTGTCATCACCCTTTTGTAATTTTGTGATTAATACGACTATATAAATACAGAAATGGATTTTAGACTGTTTTATTACAATTCCTATCTGGTGATGTTATGAATCTTGTTTTCTTTTATAATAAGTTTTTTTTTCTTTTAATCTTATATTTTTATTTTCATCTGTCTAAGTCGGAGGAAATTAAAACTCAGAATTATTTTTAATTAATGCTTCGATGCGGTTATGTGTTTCTTTTTCTTTTATTATAATGGCATTTAAACTTAGAGTCATCGCCTTCCAAGCGAATTCACACGCATTAAACTTGACCTGCTCATTTATATTATCGTGCATAGAAATATCACAAGGTAAAACGCTTTTCCGCGCACCTAAATCTACTGTGAATTTCTTCTTCGTCGCACCGACAACTCACACACACTACTCTTGCATTGTGTGCCAATATCCAGTGCACACAATTTTTTGTACCGCGCACCGATATTCCACATGCATTTCGTCCTATGCATGCACCATGTTAAGCTTAACATATTCCATAGCGCCCAAATATTTGCGCACACTACTGAATACACCACCACAAAACAACTTATACTCATACTTATTCACGTACTAACAAAAATCCTTTGCGTTAAGCAATACTTTTGCACCTCATGTGCACATTACTATGTGTGTGCTCACTGCGCCAGGCTAAATTCAGCGCATGCATCTACACATAATAATCTTCTGCGCAACGCCACAATTTACCGCGCACACTAGAACACCATCATTTTCCCACGCGGTGCCAAAGTTTACCACATGCACACCAGCACACCGACCTTTTTCCATGGACACTTCATGACTCCAATTATGGTCACTTCGAAGATACTCTTCTGTGAATATTCGCTTCAACTGAACCCCTTTGGCCCATCCAAGCTTAGTGTTGAAGTAAAGCTCTGATACCATTCTGTAACGTTCTCCTGACCAACCATAGGCCGGAGTGCGCCACTCTAGAGAAACCACTCATGCTCTGAAACCAGTCGGTAACATTCCCAGTAATCAACTGAGCTATGCCACCTATATTTACTCTTTAAACTACATGCAGCTAAAACATATACATACAACATTCTTGTGAAAGATGTAAAGATACAATTTTTTTTTTCTTTCTGTAACATATGGATTTTATAATGAAATAACAGTAACTACATATATGCATCATTTACAAAAAATTACCCATAAGCACACAAGCAATAATAATCACATATATGATAAAATCGTAACATAGGCATGTAAATAACAAAGCATCATATCATTTTATCATACAATTGGTACTTATCTTAGAAAGAATGTCACCAACTGCTTACACACCATCCACGGACCACCCAAACATAGACTACATTGTTCATCACTCTCAATAGTGAGTCACCCCCGAGCTGGGACTGAACTCCACCCAGGGTAAAGGGTTCCTACCCAGGCTAAGGCTCATGGAAAACAGGAAAGAATTCGTCTCAAGTGCTCACTCAACTAACAACCTACAACCTATCATTCCCCACATGCTTGTCCCACCCAAGGAAGTGTGCCCCTTCTCTTCTCAACGTTCCCTTGGCTACCCCACTTCCCTTCCAGTGCTTCAACAACAGGCCGGACCGAAAGTCTCAAAGCGTTGTAGATGTAGTTTATCACCTTCGGGAATCAATCCCCAACAATTCTCTCGCTCAGAGAAATGCTCACGGGCCTAACAACCCACTTCTTCAATCCCACTCCAAGCTAACAAGGTACACCAACCAAAAGGTTATGGGAACATGTTCCAGAATGGTGAAAAGGCTATCTCCAGGATAACAAAATGCGTGAATGAAAATGGTCATGGAATCATTGAATGGATAACTGAGTGTGTACCGGAATCACTGTGAACGCTTCGTGAAAAGTGATGGTCAGAATGATGGTCGGGCTCCCCCCCACGATATGAATGCATGTCCCCAACATGACACTTGTCATATCATAAGTTACTTTGATCCACTTGTCTCCAACTTTAGAACTTAGGATAAAATAATTATCCATACTTTATGTTTTAGGAATATTAATATAATATTCCCTTGACTTTTGGCCCTCCATTTCCCTAACTGGTGAATTTCAGTCCCCCATCTCTTTTATCGTGTTCGGTCTGCGCACAACGATGTATTTTATATTAATCATGAGTCATGTATAAAGTAGGCGCATTGGCCCTTGACATCTAGGCATTCCGGCCTAATACCAAAACATAAGCATCCCAACTTATAATAACCAGATCACCAGCATATAACACATATCATATACACGAGGCTCATTTTCCTCTATACTGCGCACAACTTAGTTATTGTGTGCGATATCTTGCGATGTGCATATTACATCATTTTATTGCGCAGTTCATGCGCGCACTATTCCACATGCTGTGCATTACCAAACGAGGTCAAAACAACTCACCAACTTAAGTATATTTATATTACATTTACAATTGGGTTCGGTCGAGGGATATTACAATCCCCTCCCCTTATTTATGCGCTGTCCTTAGTGCATCATACACCCATATATATTAGAGTTTTTAAAAATATTCAAAAATATGCGGGTATTCTATCTGCATTGCATCTTCATGCTCCCAAGTAGCATCCTCAGGACCGTACTGGGTCCATCGAACCTTTACAAGCCTTATGGCTCGGTTCTGGAGCTGCTTGACTTTTCGGTCCAAAATACGCACCAGATGCACTTGAAAAGCGCCTTCTTGCTCCACCTGAATCACATTTTAATCAATAACATGATTAACATCGGGTATATATTTCTTTAGAAATGATACATGGAAGACATTATGAACATACATGGATGCATTTAATGCAATCATATAAGCAACTGGACCAATCCTCTCCATGATTTCAAAAGGCCCACAAAATCTAGCTGCCAACTTGGCGCAGCTTCCCAACTTCAGGGAACTCCTGTTAGCTTTCACTTTCAAGAAAACATGATCACCCACTTTGAATTCTCTGTGGGTTATGTTATTATAGGCATAATGTTTCTGTCTGTCTTGGGCAACTTTTAGATTCTGCTTAATTTTTGTCATCTGGTCCTCCATATCCCTAAGCAACTCTGGCCCAACTACTGTCCTATCAGCTGGATTATCCCAACTCACTGTAGTATTTCACTTTCTGTTGTAAAGTGCTTCAAATGGGCTCATCTTCAATGATGCCTGATACCCATTGTTGTACGTGAATTCTACCAAGTGTAGGTAGTCTTCCCATTTTGATGGTTTATCCATCACATACATTCTCAACATATCTTCTATCACTCTATTCACCCTCTCTGTTTGTCCATCAGACTCATGATGGTAAGCTGTACTAAAGTTCAGATTCATTCCGAATCCTTTGAACAATCCTTTCCAGAATTTCGAGGTGAATTTCAGGTCTCTGTCGAGCACAATTGTTTTAGGAATCCGGTGCAATTCTGCCACTTCCTTCATTAAAACATCAACAAATTCTTCTGCCTTGTGCGTAGTTTTCAGTGGAATAAAATGGGCATATTTTGTAAGCTTTTCCACTATCACCATGATCGAATCATGCATCTTGCCCGTTCTAGGAAATCCCATAATAAAATCCATTGTCACCACTTCCCACTTCCATTCAGGAATGGTTAAAGGTTGCAACAACCCTGCTGTGTGTCTATTCTCAGATTTCACTTTTTGGCATTCCATACATCTAGCGTTGTACTCGACGATCCATTTCTTAATACCTAGCCAAAAGTAATGGCTCTTGATCACTGCCACAATTTTCGGATATCCATGGTGCCCTGCATAAGGAACATTATGCATTTCATGCAAAATCATACGTTTCAATTCCTAGAATTTTGGAACAAAAATCCTGTTCTTGCGCAACAATATTCCATATATCCCCAACTTATATTCATCCACCTTTCGAAGTATCTTACCCTACTGTAGCATTGCTACCAATTCTCTGTACTACAGATCTGCATTAGCAGCCTCTAAAAGTTTTCTTTTAACATCAGTTTGGTACATGCTAATGGTTGTAGCACATAGTTCATGCACTCTCCTACTGAGTGCATCAACCACTTTATTTTCTTTCCCCTTGATATGCTTTATATCAAAGTTATATTCGCTTAGAAATTCTAACCATATGCTTTGCCTAGCATTTATATTTGGATGATCAAATAAATATTTCAAACCATTGTGGTCTGTTCTTAGCTCAAACCTTTTCCCAATGCGGTAGTGTCTCCATTTCCTCAGTGCATGCACTATGGCCACCAACTCCAAATCATGAGTGTCATAGTTTCTTTCATGATCCTTCAACTTCCTTTATTCGTAACATATGGCAACCCATTTTGACCGAGGACTCCACCAAGTCCTTGATTACATGCATCAATGCATACGATGAAGTCTTCTTCTAGGTTTGTGATCCTTAATATTGGAGTACTTGTCAATAATTGTTTCAAGTGTTGGAAACTTCTCTCACAATCCAGTGTCCACTGAAACTTCATTCCCTTTCTTTGCAAGGAAGTGATTGGATGTGCAATCTTTGAGAATCCTTCAATAAATCTTCTGTAGTAATCTACAAGACCCATGAATGATCTCACCTTTGTCACATTCTTCGGTGATGACCATTCTCTAATGGCCTCTATCTTCTAAGGATCCATTGCCATCCCATCTTTTGAAATGATATGCCCCAAATAATGAATCTGTTTCTGATAAAATGAGCACTTTCTCAATTTGGCATATAACTGATGTTCCCTTAATACTTGCAACACCATCCTCAAATGATGTTCATTCTCTTCCTCTGAATTGGAATATATATGAATTTCATCCAAAAATAGAATGACAAACTTGTCCAAATACTCTCGGGAAACATCATTCATTAAGCACATGAAAACAACTGGTGCATTTGACAACCCAAATGGTACCACTGTGAACTCATAATGACCATACATTGTCCTGAAGGTGGTCTTGCTAATATCTTGTTCTTTAATTCTTACCTGATGGTATCTTGATCTGAGATATATCTTTGAAAATATATTTGCATCCTTCAATTGATCAAAGAGGTCATCAATCCTTGGTAGAGGATACTTGTTCTTAACAGTCACTTTATTCAACTGTCTGAAATCAATGCACAACCTTAGTGTTCCATCTTTCTTTCTCACAAACAAGAATGGGGCACGCCAATGTGACACGCTTGGGTGTATATACCCCTTCTTCAGAAGTTCTTCAAGCTGCATTTGCAACTCCTTCAATTCTGGTGTACTCATTCTGTAAGGAGTCTTTGATACTGGCGCTGCTCCAGGCATCAAATTTATAGAGAAATCAATGTCTCTTCTTGGGGGTAGACCGGGTACCTCCTTGAACACATATTCAAAATATTCCAAGACTGCATAATCCTCCAAATTTGGCACCTTATCTTTAGGTGTCTTTGCCAAATTCCACAACCTCCTGTTTAGTGAACTCTTGTATGATTGCTTCATTGACAGGTCCCTCTAGGCGCCGTTCTGCTGCAATGATGACTCACTCTAGTTTTTCTCCTCGACCTTTGATCTCTGTGAATAGTTGGTAAGCCTTATCCTCTACAGGTTGGAGCCTCTGAGTCACTTCCATGACTTTTCTATGGATAGTGTGGACCTGCTGCTAGGCAGTGCACTATTCTCGGGATCACTTCATTCTTTCCATAGCTGGCAGGGGCTTCAACTACGCCTGTAGTGTCTCTGCTTGATACTTCACTTCTTGGAGCTGTGACTCCAGTGCCTTCAGTTCTAGATTCTTAGTGATATTCTCATAGGTCTGGGCACTATGATCAATGAGTTTCTTACATTCCATGGTGAGGGATTTGATTCACTCAACTGCACTTCGAGTAGTTGCTTCTCTTTGATCTATCACATCCTGCGGGGTGCTGGGCACTGTGCAGAGCTCTAAACCTGCTATTCGTTGTTGTAGCTACTGGATAGCTTCTGCAAGCTTTTCTACTTGATGCATGACTCAGTCTTCTACTTGTGGCTCTAAGAATGTCACAGAGTGGAGTGCTCTATTGAATGCTTTCTTCACTTCAAGTTTCTCTGCGAGCAACTTTTCTTTTTCTTGTTGCATCTGTACTTTCTCTTCTTCAAACTTTTCCTGGAGATAAACCTTCTCCTGTTCCGCAACTCTACATTGTTCTACGATTACACTTTGCACTTGCTTCAAGGCATGTGTGGCTTGTTCTGTTTCTTCTTGAGTGCGTCGAAGGTGAGCTTCGACTGTATCAACTATTCAGTGTAGTTGGGCTGGCTCATCTCCCAACTCTGGTTCTTCTGATGGCAGGGATGCAGTGGAGTCTATGCGATTGGATTGAAGGGCCTACTGTACCCCTCAGAGTTTGACCTCAATTCTATTGCACATTTCCTCCTTCTTGGCTTCTTGTTTCTCTACAATTTCCAGTGAAGCGTCGTTTAGAGTTGCGATGGTGAAGTCAAAATCATCAGAAGTAAGCACAGTGTTCATCTTGGTCATGGTGGCTTTCAATTTCTTTCAGGAAGAATGTTTTGAGGGAGAAACCTTCCTCTTCTTCAGGGGATCAATCTCGTCTCTAGGCAATGTTACTTCGCCTTGCTTTTGTTCATCTCCTTGGTCATTTATCTCTTCTACTTCATCATCACCCCCTCGGTCAGGTGATACTGAAGAAATATTTCCTGAGGTGCTACTTAAATCTTGGACCTCTTCGTTCTTCTTCATTATACTGGGCCTAGGTGTATCCTGTTATTTATGCATGGTCTATGAGTTGTTAGGGTCAGACATCTCTATAGGGTCTATGGGAATAAGGAGGTCTGTAGACTAGTCCTTAATAATCTCCTCCAGGTCTTCTTCCGTGTGTTTGTAGTATGACTAAAGATGCTCCTTATGTTCATTGGCTTGCACTGTTATGTAGATGAAGTGCTGATCTACGCAAAAATTCATTAGGGGTCAAAACCTCTATAGGGTGTTCGAGGTCATGCAAGGTTCAACTTCGATGTCTCTCTTCAGTTGAAGGTAATATGTATGAAAAATAGCATTTGACTGCCACTATTTGTTCATATCACTCGAGTACCAAAGCATGGTGAACTTCACAGCAAGCAACTTGAACGGTTCAATATCTGGAAAGGTCACACATTCCGGCATATCCCAGGCAAAAAAGGTGATGAGGATGAGGATCCATATAAAGTGAAACTCGTAGCCCTGATCCTGTTCTTTGCGATAGTCTAGTTCTAGTTGATTAACTAGGTACTTTGCCCAGTTCATCTGCAGGCCTTCCACGCACTTCCCTACGAGGTCAACGACAAAGCCTGTGACCTACGTAGGTCTGTTCTTTCTTACTAATTTTCCAGCTATTAGCTGGTAGGATAGGCGCACTGTGACATTCTGGATGGATGCTACCTTGTAGCCTCACGTCCCCTTTTCAACATCGCCGTATGTATATTTGATCTTCTGTGCTAGTGCGCTATTAGGGCCCTAACCCGCACATAGGTAGATCGATATATTCGGATGTAATAAAGGTCAATATTAATAAGACCTTTCAATAAAATAGAATAAGGCATATGTAAGAGGACATAATAGAAGCTTCCACTTCTAGAAGGATCTTCCTCTAGATGCTTCTCTTGATAGACATATTTAGTATAAATAAGGGTCGAGGGTATGAAAACCCTAGCTTGGAGATTATTGTAACAGAGCACTACTCAATTGGAGGGTGCCCCCTCAAAGAGGCCTATGAACATTGCTTTTTGAATCAAAGTGCTATTTCTGTTGTTGTTCTTATATCATTTCTGTGTTATTGTGGAGATTATGTTGGATATATTACTGTTATTCTGTCATTTCTAGCTTTTTTTTTTTCTGTTCTGCATATTTATTATATCTGGTATCTTGCAAGTGGTATAAGATAACTTTCCTTGGCATAAATTGTGGGAATATTGTTTTCAGGGTAGAGACGTATTCCGACGTTTTTAAGCCATAGAGATCTGACATTACACGCATAAACCTGCGGTTGAGGGATTCATACACGCAGGAAATACAAGTGGTTCTTAAGCGCACATCTGTTGGCCACCCTTGTAACCCCTGTTGGTACCCCTTCGAGTGGTAGCACATCAGAAAACACCTATGTATGGATCGGCCTAGATTTCTTGAATCCCTCTTTAGATAAACCTATCGGCCGCCGGACTGCTATAGTGTCACCGAGAACAACAATTAGGAAGATACTCTCTAGTACCTGGGTAGTCGGGTAGTACAACTAAGGGTATGGTCTATCCTCCTTAGTTAGTGCCCTGAGATATTGGGCCAAGTACTACTGTTGGACCCCGCACATGTATCAGAGAGCTATAGCACAGGGCAAACCCTTGTCTATAGAACCCTTGAATACCTAACCCTTGGGGAACATAAACATAAAAAAATTAAAACATACCAGATCTATTGCCGTGCAACTATGTTTGGGTTGCCAACTAAATACACATTTCTTTCTGGTTAAGCATTTGGGGATTTCATCACCGCAGTATTTTTCAGACCGAAGTATAAAAAAAAAAAAGTCTGGAATTTTTTTCACCATTATTTAAGACCTATTCCATTGGATTCATCTCTCCGCTCTTATCACATTCATCCATATCATTTTTTCGGAATTTTTTTTGACCCCGCCCGCCCCTTTTTAGTTCACCCATCCTCATGGCCCATATTCATAGCCAAGATCTGGAAACTCGCTTCAACACCTTGCAATCTAGTTTCCTCGAGACCCAAAAAGAAGTGAAACAACTCAATGCTACTATTGCCTCCATCGATTCATCCATCAATGCAACCATAAATACAACCATGCAGTCCTCAATGGAGGAAGTCAAACAAGAACTGACCACCCAACTTGAATCTGTCTTTGCATCCCTTTGCACCAAACTGAAGATCCCTACAGATGACCATTTCTATGAAGCGCCTCCAAAGACCAAAGGTGAACATTCCTCCCATTCCCATACCTTTCAGCACCAACACTTTCAACGTGACATACGCCTTCCACGGGTGGATGTGACCAAATTTTATGGCTCAGACCCCACTGGTTGGGTAACCCGAATGGAACATTATTTCTCTTTATACGACATCACATATGACTTGGCCAAACTCCGGTATGGTGTTCTCCATCTATATCAAGAACGTTGGCAATGGTGGCAATGGAGAAAAACTTCTTGTCAAGGGTATATTGCTTGGACCCAATTTGTGACTGAGATTTATGAACGCTTTGACACAGACACCAACCATTTGGGCCATTTGTCAAAGTTGAAACAATCCGGAACAGTAGAAGACTTCATAGCTGCCTTTGAGCGCCTGGCTTTTCGAACAGAGGGCATGACTGATGCTTTCTTTTGAGAGTGTTTTATTAGTGGCCTCAAGGTGGACATTCATGCCTATGTCCTCATGGCTCGACTCTCGACTTGGGTGGAGGCTACTGAAAGAGATAAAGAAGCACAACAGGTTGTATCATCTCAAAACCAAAAACCCTCCTTTATCCATCGCCCTAAACCCGTCACTCCCACTACTCCCTCCACCCCATTAAAGATCCAAAAATTGACCAGGGCCGAAATGGCTGAACGCCAACTCAAAGGCCTTTGTTATAA
>ML821305.1:103970-119973 GCA_009831015.1 Picea engelmannii
GATGTAAGAAGACCTAATAGAAGCTTCCGCTTCTAGAAGGATCTTCCTCTAGATGCTTCTCTTGATAGACATATTTAGTATAAATAAGGGTTGAGGGTATGAAAACCCTAGCTTGGAGATTATTGTAATAGAGCGCTGCTCGATTGGAGGTTTCCCCCTCAAAGAGGCCTGTAAACATTGCTTTCTGAATCAAAGTGCTATTTCTACTATTGTTCTTATATCATTTCTATGTTATTGTGGATATTATGCTGGATATATTACTGTTATTCTGTCATTTCTAGCATTTTATTTATGTTCTGCATATTTATTATATCTGGTATCTTGCATGCACGATATTTGGCTTTTCCTGGATAGAACTCCTATGGATCGGGTCCTTGCATACTTAATCCAGTGATCCTATGGATCAACATCATATCGCCTGTAATACGCTGGTCTAGCCATAAGTAACCGCCATGGTAACATGAAAGTAACAGCTTGACACATGAGTTCACTTCTTGGTGCCTTCCAAAGTGTGGTATTTTCATTACATTTAACATGGTGTACTGCGCGAGGTTCATCGTTCACGACTGAGGGATTATATTCTAATTCTTCCCCTTCATTCTGGTCAAGTATTTGTACGGGGTGAGCATGTTATAGTTCTTGCGATCTCCGAGGTTGAAGTCACTGAACTTCAACGCTACGATCTTGTCCTGCTGTGCGTGAAATGCGCGTATCCCCTTCGGGAGGTACGCAGTAACCATGGAGTACTCGAAATCTCTTGGCACACTATATCAACTCACCACGCTGACCAGAGGTAGGATTTAATCGGTCAATATGGTCGGGATCAACTTCGAATTTTCTAGTTCATCTCTGTGTTTGGTTCTCTTTTTCTGTTGATGGTCTGGATGATCCAGCTCCATGAGAAGTCGACGGAGAGGCTTGCAGTCCTCTCGTCGATGACACTTTAATACTTGCAGAAATTTCTCTTTCAGACATTACTCTTTCAGTCATTAGGTCAATGAGAACTTCTTTGACAATTTTCTCTACAACGCTAAGCTTGTCCGACATGCACGCTCGTGGTTGAATATATCGGGTTCGAAGAGTAACTAGTCAATGCAATAGGACAGATGGTAAGAGTGCGATGATCATTGTGCGGAATCAAATAATCCGCGGGCTCAGATTCACGGTTTAGAAAAAGTTTTCTCATTGCGTGGAGCAACAGGATAAATAGATAACAAGGCAATATATCTCTTGCAACAGGTGAAAATCCTTCATTAACTCAGTTCTGTCCATTATGGCGTGGTCCCAACGGTCTAGTGGCGAAATTTCTGATCATAAATTCCTTTCTACCCATTCGGGTCGTCGGTCTAGCGGGTATACTGTTCCCAACGAATATATTTCATCGCCATGGAGAAGTGCCATGTGACGTTGTTCTGATATCCCGACGAAGTTCCAATTTTGCAAATTTTCCTTCTGCGAAGTTCCTTCTGGAACTTTCTTTAACTTTTCAGTCTTATCTCTCTTCTTGCTTAGTTTTCAGGCCTTCTTTCCAGTGAGCTTCGTCTCTGTATTCCTTTTTCCATTCCGATTCTTATCTTCTTGTGGCAGAGTAACTTCACGCTGTTGAGATTCTTTCCTATAAATCAAGGGTAATACTTCATCTATATCTAGAATAGGTACTTCAGTCTTCTACGTGTCTTCTAGTGTTCTTCCCACTTCGACATCCAAGTATCTGGTTTTAAATAGATTCACTTGGTTCTGCTGTTCTTCAATCAAGTGTGAGATCCTCCTAGTCATGAAATCTTTTAACTCTTGCTTCTTCTGCTCTAAGGTTTCTTCTTCTTTCCTTCTGGCCTGATATCCGTCAATCCAAGTTTTTCCTAGTAACATAGCAAATGGACTGCTGTTCTTAATAAATCTAACAACTTCAAATTCTTCCTCTGTCAAAGTTCCATGAGCACTCATAGATATATGGCTAAGTTTTCCACATAGGGTTATCAATTTTCCTCTGAATAATCCTATTCCTCCCAATGAAGGAATCATAGTAGGCTTTCCTATAATTTTCCAAGTTCTTTCTATCATAATATTCACCTGTGTTTCCTCATCCAGAACATAGTCAATGCCAAAGTCTCATATTATTACTTCAATGCATTCTTTTTCTTTGAAGGTCTCTGATAAGCTGATATGTCGGTGGTCATTCAGGGTTTCTTTCATATGTAGCAATACTTTTTCTAATTCTTTCTAGGGTTCTGCCATAATCTCAGTTGCTTGACCTTTCTCGTGGTCTCCTTGGCTCATATTTATCCTTTCAAGATTGACAATCATTCTATGGAAATCCAATACTTCATGGTCCATAGCTTTGCAACAGAGGCAACCAAGTTTTCGTCTAGGGAATTCCTTAGCAAGATGTCTTGGTTTTCTGCAACTGTAACAAAGAGTTAATTATGTCTTTCTCTTAAATGATCCCCAACCTTTCCTGTACTGCGCACTAGGATCATGGTAGCTAACCTGCAAAAAAATATTTCTAGGATCCTGCATCCATTTGTTAGTCCAAACATTCTCTATATGAATAGGTATAACACATATTTCACTATTCTTATAAGATCTACTCATATCAAATCTTCTTTCATCTATCAGTTCCCTAGTTTTTAAGCTAGGACAAATCTTATAAAACATACCTAGATCCATACTTTAGAAACAAAAATTTCCACCAATCTTATCTTCAGTAGAGCACAAAGATTTCAGATCTAAAACTTTTCACTATTCTTAACTTTATCAGAGCACAGAGCTTGCAGATCTTACCTCTTTTCTTTATATTTGACCCTTCTTGGAACAGAGCTTCACAGATCAAGTAGAATACTATGCACTAGAGTGATAGATCTACGCATAGAGCTTTCAAAATTTCAGGTCGGATCTTCGCACAAAGATTCTTTTTCCTCAGTTCCCGACAATCACAAGTTCAGGTCAGATCTTTGCACAAAGCTTCTTCTTCCTTAGTTCCCATCAATCATAGTTTCAGGTCCCGTAAATGAAACCATTTGTTGTCATAGGGGCAGACCTAGGGTTCAATGCTACAACAATGCACCAACAAAATCCTAACTACTGGCCCTTTCGACAACAACTGTGAAGCAGATGAAGTCTCACCCGAGGTAGAGGCAGGGGTGGTTGCAGGACTCAAGTGTCTGCAACCTTAGCTGGGACACATATATGTGATTATAACACTTAGAAAATCACTCAAAATTTAACATTCATCTATATCTAGTCTTAGTTACAATGCAGTTAAACCCTAACAACATATCAACGCAATATTCTTCTAGATCTACTATATTCAAACACTAAGCACATCCACATAGGCCAGATCTAGTATTCATTCATACTATTAAGCACATAACATTACCATATATTTCTTTCATTCATATACATCAAAGGACCAAGAAAGTTATCATATAATCACATCTACACATTGCAAAAAGAAGAGCAACACAATGTATATGTGGTTCACCCCCACCCTGGGGCTACTTCCACCAACTCTTTTTCTTCTTTATTAGCTTTTGTCAATATCCTTACATGCACAAAACCTCAGAACCCACTTTGCATAGGACAGGAGATCTATGTTCACCTCATCAGATCCTCCTTCCCTGAGCTAGGTTTAAGCACAAATCCTTCTTACAATCACTTGCACTTAGCTTTGCAAGTTCTTAATGCATAGCATGCACAAAGCATCCACAACTATTCACACTTAGCGATTCATTTATCACTTTGCACACTGGCCTCTTCTTACAACTGGATATTTCTTACATCACCTAGCTATCTATTTATACATACAAAATAGGCCTAAGCATGGGTAAACCCATGGGATGACATCCCATACCCATTACATAATCCCGAATCCCAAAAAGGGCCCTAAAAGAGGCCGAGATCCTATGATCTCCTCTTTGTCTTGTGCTCCACCTTCGACAGCCTGTCGAAGTCCCAAAATAGGTCAAAAGTGACCAAGCATCCTCAAAAATTGGTCAAGGGCCAACATGTAGGACTGAAGCTTTAACCTCTGATTCCTTTGCTTCCCACCCTCAAGTGGATGAATTAAAAACACTGGTAAAATCACTTTCTGCAGAAATGGAGAAGTTGAAACTTGAAGGAAATAAGAGCTATAAGAACACCCCGAATGCTGATAATAGGGGTAATTTCAGAAGACCCAATAATTCCCCTCATATCATCCAAAGAGATCAAACAAATAGGGATAGGGATGATAAAAGAATCCAAGCCCCTCTCCAAAATAAACTTGTTACTGATAAAGAAGGAGAAGAAGAAGAAGCTGATCCTGAAATCCAATATCTTGGTGAGACCTCTTCATCTCCTCATTTAACTCAATCTTCATATGAAGAGTCTCTCATGGATAACCATCTGTTGCACCTCTTTTTCCACCTAGATGAGCAAAACAGAGGTGCTTGCTAGCTTAGTTGGGTTTTCTAAGCAGGACAACTGTAAGGAAAAGGGTTAGAGAAAGAAATATAAAAGAAAAATTAAGAATTAAACTAAGAAATAAAATAACAACTAAACTAGTGAGAATAGGGACATAAGAACAAAAGAAACAATAAGACCCATGTCACCAATGGTAAGGTTTATATCCGTGAAAGAAAACACCAAGAAGAAAGAGGACTATGAGTCCCTTCTTCCTCCAAGGGAGGGATCTTGGACCCCCACAAATAAGCTCTTCTTACAACTTTGAATGAAAATGGTGAAAGAATTCTTATGATATTCCCGTTATGGGGGAACATCATCGTTTGAAAGACAGAAGAGGCAACTGCCTTCATAGCGTACATGTAGCTATGACCGAACCGGATATTATAATAGAGTGGGGCATCAATAACTTCAATGTCGATGAGAATGGTTTTGCCACCGAGTTCTACGGGGACATTTTGGAAGAGCCCTTCAGGAGATGATGGTCGTCCATCATAAGCTCTTAAGGTAATGGTAGATGGTATGAGTTCGGGGGAACCAATTTTCTTCCATACAGATTTGGACATAATGCATGTGGATGCACCTTCATCGATGATGCATCGATGAACTGTAATGTTCCAAATTTTTACGGGGATTTGAAAAGCGATCAGAGCGAGAAGGCTAGGTTCTCCACTGTCGAGATCAAATGTGATGAGTTGGGTATCCGTGGGGTCGACTGCCCCCAAGGTGGAAAGTAATGATTTCTGCTGAGTGGGACAAGTTTGAAGGACTTCTAAGACTGACATGGCAGCCGAGTATTGTGCTAAGTCGTCAACCAAACTGTAATTATGAGCCGCCCTATCCTGGGGGTTGTGGACATTCCTGCGCAATGGGATGCGAGGGATGCGAAGAGGTGTTTCAGTGTTAGGGAAAGGAATTACCAACGGGGGTCTTGTTGGTGCTGGGTTTGTTTCTGGGGGAATGGGAGGAGACTCAACGGGTGCATGGTATTGATGACTACGTGTTTGTAGAAGGATTGCTTCCTCACTAGTGAGGAGGATAGTACGATCTACGAGATTGTTGGGATTGAGGTACTATCCCAACTGTGGTGGGGTAGGCTGCGTGTCCTGTTGGGTGTTCATCACACCTTGGTGTGGAATGGGATTGTGCAACATGACTGGGGGGGGTTGTTGCACATATTGTTGTGGGGCTTGCTGAGGGGCAAACAGTGCTGGAGGATGTGGTAGACTGCCTGAGTCTTTCAGTCATTTAAAATCAGTGATTTGGGGACAATGATGAGTATAATGACCAAACTCATCACAAAGGGCACAAGGAAAGGTGGTTTTAATAGTATTGTTATTTCTCCCTTGACGTCTGTTGTTATTTCCCCCCTGTGGGTTTTGATTTCCTTGGTTCTGGTTGCCCCCAGTAGGTTGGTTAGGTTGGGGTTGATTCCCACCTTGACCTGGGTTGTTTTTGTTCCTATTTATTCCTTTCTTTTGGGCATTATTCGACGTGTGGGTCAAATTTTCCGTATTCAACTGTTCAAAATTTTGATATTGCTGAATGGGAGAGGGTTGAACAAAATTCACCCTAGCGTGAGGGTGTGGGGGTGCCATGGGCTGTGGAGGACCAGGAAATGGAAAGTACGGATTCTGTGGGAGTTGTGATCCATAAGGTACATAGGAAGGTGTGGCACTTTCGCTAGTACTTAAAGTATAGTCTGAGGTAGAGGGGGTACCAGAACTTATTTGGATAGGTGGGTGTATTGGGGGTGCTGATGGTGGCCCACTGATGGGTGGAGGAATAGAAACATGGTATGGCTCTTGATAAGGGGGTGGGGGGTAATAAGAGGTTCCCCCATATGCCGACGAATATTGAGGTGTGACATACATTAGTGGTGGTTGGGGTTGAGGGATGTAGTGTGTGGTATTACCAATCAATCCGTCTACTGAGTGAGACATCCCGGGTTTGTCTTGACTGAATGGTATGGGTTTGGGGAGATCAGGAAGTACTGTGTATAAGTACCCTGATTGTGAATAGAGGAGGTCATATTTTTGAGCCTTACTGATGGCTTCTTCTTTGGATTGAGGGAAGGTGGAAGCTACATCTTTACCAAGGAGAGAGACAAGTGATCTGAGAAACTAGTCAAGACACTATTGTTTGGTGGTTTCAACTTTGCACAAACTATGTCACCTACGCCACTCGTGAATGTGATCAGCAATATGTGTGGCCAAGGTTTGTTTAAAATTAGAGAGTAGTTCAAGACCATTGTCGTGGCGGACTGGTAATTGGAAGATGGTAAAAAATGCTTTGGCCAAGGACTCGAAAGTCGCACGGGACCCCAATTTTTCATCTACATACCATTTGGCTGATGGACCAGTGAGTGTGCATTGAAATAATCGTATTCTGATGGAATCATCCATAATGCTGTTGGAAGAGAACCATAGGTGGAAAGTCATGACATGGTTGGCAGGGTCATCTCCTGCCTTTCCTTCAAACTTGGGGATGTCTGAAGGTAGTTTGGTAGGCATTGCAGGCCATGTGGGGTCATGCAATATAGGATCATTTGTGAGTTTTCTTAGATCTGGTATGTTAAGAGAGGCCAAATATGGCATCTGCAGTGGGGGTGGAGGATTAGTTCCAGCCATGTTGTGAGTGTGTGGTGAACCTGACCCTTGAGGGGGACTAGGTGGGTTGGTACTTCCTCATCGAGAGGAAGTTGTTCTCTCACTTCCATGTAAAGGAGAGCGAGTGGACAGAGGGACTTGGGAAGTGGACCCAAGTAATGTGGAACCAAGAAAATCTGATCCTAAGACAGTGACACTCACCAGAGTGTGTGAAGGTGGTGTCTATGAGTTGGCAAGACGAGGAACTCCCCCTAAAATAGGAGGGAGGTTTAGCAAGCGTCTGGAACAACGAGGGTTCTAAGGGTCCCCTATGTTGCCCGACTAGCTGAGTGGATGTGTGCAAATTGTGATGAGAGAAAATAAACAAGAGCCTTTGTTGCAAATTTTGAACTTTACACAGTATATATATCTAAATCAAAATGTAATTAGAAGTGCATCATACATAAAGTGTTTTGAAAAAGAATCATATATGTGGATAAGTGGGTTTTGTCTGCGTGGGGAATCAAATAAAACAAATGCTCCTGTCCTAAAATACGTAGTGTCCTTCCTTTCAAATAGCACCGGACCTTCCAATAGTACTCAATAGTGGGGTCTGAAGTCACCGGAAGAGAAACTAGTGAAGGATGAAATAATCAATTATAATGAGGGGTAAAGGGGGCATATCCTGATAGAGTTGGTGATATTTCCCAATAGCCACACAAAATCCGATCAAGGTGCAACTGCAGCCCACAATTTCCACCTGGCTAGATGTCCTAAAATTTGGTCACTAGGTACCTCGGTCAAAGTGTGACATTTAGATTTTCGGCCTAAGAAATGGGTCATGGGATGGATCCTGTCCAAGAGGTGGGTGCCTCAAGGGGGGACGCACAGAACAATTGGACCTCGGCCTTCAACCCTTCATGGGTATCTCCCTGCCTTATGGTGTTAGGAACAATTGAATTGGAGGATTTTTAGTTCCCTATTTGAAAACGTCTATTGTTTTGACAATGAGAGAACCAGATAACGAGGAGTTATTTGGATGCCTATCCCCAAAATCCTACCTAGACTAAAAAATTTCTTTTGGCACCTCCTGTGGAGGAAAACTTAGTGAGTTTTTAGAATTTTTTTAGATGTGGTTGTTTGAGATATTGGGGGTGTGAACCAACCTCGTTGAAATTAAATGGGAGTGGATAGTTTTGTTAAGAAAAGGGTGGGGTGTTTCGGAATCCCTTTGGAGGAAACTTACTTTGACCTCCATGTTTCGAGAAGAAACTATGTGAGTGATAAGTGAATTTTTTGTGTGAATGAGTGAAAGTGTACCAATGTTTTAATGAATTAGGTGTCACCTTGCTGCATGTGGACTTCACTTGGTCCTTACAAGTGTTGATTACCTAATTAACTAAGTGCCTTTGGTACAACCTTGCGTAATTCAAAAGTCCTTAGGAAACTGGCATGTGGACATGTGGGTCCTTTACTATTCCTTTAACTCCCTATTGTGATTTAATCTAAGAAAATCTTTGAAACTATCCTAGATTGTGATCATGTGGGCATGTATGGGCCAGTTACAAAACATTTAAACTTCCCTAGTGATTTAATCTAAGAAAGTAAATTTCAACACTATCCTATCTTTGTAGCATGTGGGCATGTATGGGCCCGTTACAATCTTTAAGATGTGTTTTGAAAAATAAATTAAGAGGAGTCCCAAGAGGGGTTTTTGTCCTCTCCTAAAGGTTTTAGTCTTTTTAAGGGAGATGAAATTGTCCCACAATCTTTTTATGATTCTCAAGGTCGCTTGGAAGCACGAGATAAGAGCATACTAAGCGACTGTTATCCAACTTCTAGTCCCAATGCAAGTTTTAAGTGATTACAAATGATTCCAACTTATACTTTTTAGTCAAAGAAAGCCATCCATGTGGCAAAATGAAAGAAAACGAGGAAATAATGATTTTAAATGCCCTAAGTGCCTATGTGTTTTGACTAATCCATTTATATGAAGAGGGAAATAAGTGGTGCAGCTTAAAACATGCATGCAATCACTTTTAAGAAGGCTAAGGGCCTTCCCCAAATCTCAAAAAACATTACAATGTGTAGTTTTTTGCACAGGTGCGCGTGTCCCAGAGTAGACAGAGGCGCACTGAGCACCTATGCATAGACTGAAACAAGATTATGGGCACAGGTGCACAAAACAGAGCTGTGGTTTTAGTGCCTGTGCGCACGATGCGCTTCTGTGGGCCAAAAAACCTGCGCACAACTGACACACGACTGTGAAAGAAAATTCTAGATGGAATTCTCTCAATTCAACTTGGAATTGGATGTTTTACAGGTCGGCTTGGGACAGTTAATGCACCTGCAGGTTAAATAAATCAAAAGAAGAGCTATAAAAACCCAAATGGGGTAGGAAATTGATACCTTTCCTCGGTGGAGTCGCCAATCTGTTGCGCCTCTTTTTCCACCTAGATGAGCAAAACAGAGGTGCTTGCAATCTTAGTTGGGTTTGCTAAGCAGGACAACTGTAAGGAAAAGGGTTAGAGAAAGAAATATAAAAGAACAACTAAGAATTAAACTAAGAAATAAAATAACAACTAAACTAGTGAGAATAGGAACATAAGAACAAAAGAAACAAAAGACCCATGACACCAATGATAAGGTTTATATCAGTGAAAGAAAACACCAAGAAGAAAGAGGACTATGAGTCCCTTCTTCCTCCAAGGGAGGGCTCTTGGACCCCCACAAATAAGCTCTTCTTACAACTTTGAATGAAAATGGTGAAAGAATTCTTTGCTAATCCACTCAAGGGGTGAGATGGATTGCCCATTGTAATGGTGCTAGTATACTCTTGATGAGAATAGAGGATTCCTCAAGAGAATAGTAGCAGCATAACTTTGCTATTGAATTCCTTAAGAATGAAGTGCTCCCATGGCCTTGTTTTATAGCACCTCTTTGAGGTATTGTGCAACCAACTTGTAGTGTGAAAAGAGGCTAATTAGGGAATTTTTAGGTCTTTGACCAGCCACCCAGTCGGATCTAGTTTAGATTTGAGTGTCAAATCAACTTGGAAGCTAAACTAAAAGTGGGTGGGAGGTCGACCACTCTCATAAATGCGCCGTTCTCAAATGTGCGTGGCTTTTAGCGACCACAGTCGCTCATCGGGCGCATGTGCGCTTTTCTATTTTGCACATGTGTGCATATGCTCTGTGTAGTCATAACACACTTTAATTTTGTCACTGGTTGTATAGTTTTTGACCCTTTGGAAATGCTTTTGTGGTAATTTTGGTCCATGGGTGACCTCATAACTGTTTGGTGATGCTGGATTCTTGTAACCATTTGCAGACAAAATTTCAGTGATAACACCAACTAAACTAATTAAGCAAATAAGATGCCGTGGATGAGGAATCAACTCTTTCTCTTCCTTGTTCATCTGCATCAGAGGGAAGCTTTGTTTTTTGTCTCAATAAGGAAAATGAATAAATTGAGTTTTTTCTGGAAGCTGATACTCTGTGTGGCCCTATCTCTAAAAAATCTAGCTATGATCAGCCTATTTTTGACTCATATGGTGATGATAAGATGTTTCTTCCTGTATTGAATCTTGAAAGACAACCCGTGTTTAATAATGAAGAACAATTTTCTCATATTGGGTAGAAGATACCTCTTGGAGTAGAAAACATTAGTGGCTATCCTTCTGATGAAAATGAAAGATTTTACCAAGAGCAACATGATAAAGAGAAAGATCCATTCATTCATATACATGAGGATATTTCTTGCCATCATCCAACAAATGTTATCATAGAAGATAAAAGAGAAGTGGATCAACAACCTGCATCAACCATTCACTCACCTATTCTTTCCACAAACATTCAACCACATGTGAGCAACTGTAAAGCAGAGAAGGCTTCTGTTACCAACCCAATAAGTTTTATCACCTATTTTATGACCCCGTAGGGGGGTACATGGGGTTGCATTTTCTCAATGTATTGAAGCCTTCAAGATTTATCTTACCTTCATCATTGGGAGGAAATATGAAGAATGTAATTAATTTGCTGTCACAGTTTTATTGTCCCTTGCTGATTAGTGACAGTAAATACGTTTTCAGTTAGGAAGTTACTTGAATGGCTTTGGTGGAAGTTTGTTTTCACCAGCGCATTGTAAAAACCGATTAACTAAGGATTGTACATAAATAAGCTCCTTCTGGAGCATGTGTGTTTGTTTTATTTTTAAGTTGAGCAGTGTAAAGGTTAGCCTACTGTCTTCAACAAAATACATTTGAGCTTGATCCCATGACCCAAAAGCTAAGGCACTGAAGCTGCTTGTTCTTCACATCTCACAGGGAGAATGCCATCCCTTGTGGAGCCAATGTTATCACATGAAATTTTCAAGGGTCACATGTGACAACCATGAGCACATGCAAACAGGCGGGTGCAATTTTCAATAGTAGAGATCCCGTATGCAGTTCAATTTAGCACCATATCTAAGCGCAGTTGGAAGGACATTATAGTTGGCAGGAGGATAAGTTTTAGAAAGGGTGCTAAAATAGCAGGTGTGCCTAGATCGCAGGTCCGTCCAGATAAACAACCATGCTTCATTTCGGCACCGCAACATGCCGGGACGTTAAAATCCTTGAGCGGGATGAAATTTCAACCATGGTATTGTGGGAGAGATACATGGTGAAAGGTGGTGAGTTTCGGGCCCAAAAGCGGTGTGGGTCCAAACTGCTTTCGACGACCCCGAAATCACATGCTCATTTAGTGACAAATCCTATAGCAGCATGTGGCCACCCTTTAGTCGTCCATCCTTGTACCGATCCCGAGGTGAAATCAATTAATGAACAAGGAATGGTATCTGAAACCTCGGATCACTCCATAAATAGAACGGATGGGGGGTCTGGTCATGGAGACAAAACTGTTAGCCCAAGGTACTACGATGGATGGTTTTTCCTGCAGGTCCCTGCTGATCTGAGCTTGTGTCTGACAAAATATACACACACAATTTGACAAAAGGATGTGCAGTGGGAAAGCCCTGGACATGATGGCCATCTCGCACTCCTAGCGGTTGTCCACTGTTTTGGTTATAAATAGATCAGTTTAAGAATTTGTTGTAGTCGATGGTTGAGCAAAGCTCCCTATTTTTTAATAGTTTGATAACAGATCTGTTCTATGGTTATGTATGAGACCTGGGAATTTATCATTAATACAAGTCAATTTCTTTCATCATTTTGTTTCCTCTTGTGCTGAAACACTCATGCATGGATGATCCAGACGAGATGTTGTAGTTGTATTATAATGGAGGTTTGATTATAATGATGCTATGATATGTTTCAGTATTTTCTTTCACTGTCCTATTTCCTCTTATGTTGAAATGCTCATGCATGGTTGATCTAGACGAGTTGTTGTAGTTGTATTATAATGGAGGTTTGATTATAATGATATTGTGAAATATTTTAGTATCTTAAAATTAGGTTCAAGAGTGCTTTTGTGCTTGAGTTTTTATACACCAAGATGCTTGAAGGCCGAATTCTTATGGCAGAATTTTCCACTCTCCTCACTAAGTATTCCTCCTTCTCACCTTTAAGCTTAAACCAATGACTGAAGTTAATGAGAACCTCATTTCCTTATGAATTTCTAGCCCAGTTTTCCGTGTTAAAATATTCTTATTCTGAGCTTTGTCCATTTGACCTCCACTCATAAAACTACCTCCACAAACATTTTGATGGGTAGTGGGCTTATCCTCCCGCAATATGAGGGTGATTCTCAGTGCTAACAACAATTAAAAAATATTATTTTAGATAAATGAGAGTGAAAGTGAGAGTGCTTACCTTGGGGTTTCCTACCTTTTCCTTTGTGCCGAGGAAACTTCTTCCATCTCTTGGCTTTGACTAAAAGAGCATGGTCTCTTACCATCGAGGGCTCATTCCTTCTTTTAAGTATGCCCTCTTCTTCTAGGAAATCATGCCATAATATATCGAATTTGGGTTGAACTTCTCTTCCATTGACCGAAGAGAGAAATGTCTTCCATGATTTAGGAAGACCATCTACTGCTGTTTGTACAAGGTCATCATCATCCACTACAATTTCAATTGCGGTAAGTTGATCTCTTGTTTGAACAATTTTGCAAAATAAGGCAGAGATAGATTCATCCTTTCCCATATTTAATGTATGTAGTTATTTCTTCAATATCCCATATAGATTTGCTAGGGCATCAAAGAATTCCTTATCTGTTCTCAGATGACCAATAAGAGGCATCAAACTATCCTTAACTGAGTCAAATATGACTCTCTTAGCTTTGGTTTGCCTCTTCTTATATGCTGCCTTTCCTGTATTTGAAGTAGGTTCTTCTATCTCCCTGGTAACCAGCTCATCCAAGTCACCTTATTCTAGGATATTAAACACCCTAGCCTTCCAAGAATTGAAGTTTGAGGCTCTTCAATCCTATCTTCTGCTTTGACTAAAGATGAGGCCATACTGAAAACAAGATCTGATATAAAACAAGTTTACTGCTAGTTTGCAAAACAAACCCTTAGATATGGATCTACGAAGACTCAAAAGTCTGCCACGATTGAGCTCTTTTCATGCCCTAATATCTGATACCATGTTATAATTTAAGGGAAAACCAAAACCATAATATTCTTTTAAATTTATTCACTACTGTAGATATAGATTAACAAGAAAAACAAAATTTCTGAAGTAGATTAAACACATAAACAATACAATATATCTGAGCATGTAGGAAACAATTCTAAACTATATCTAAACATGAACATATCTAATCATTAGAAATAACAAATACTGAACATTAACATAATTAGATCTGATAATAAGCAAAGTGATAACTGAACATTACCTTGATTAAAACCAAGAACAAATTTACCTTAGATGCTTTGTTGTTGTCCTCTTTTGATATGCTTAAAAAAAGATGTTAAAGGTCATGGATCAAAAACCCTCAAGGGTTTGATCTCATCATGATCGAAGTGGACTGTTTTCCAATAATAAATCAAGGACCAATCAACATAATTGGGGCTGATATAAAATCCCGAAGACAACAACTAGGCTCAAACAAAATCTATCCAACATGTACTCTAACACTACAGTAAAATAGGAGAAAAATCTGGTAGGTAGAGGCAACATACATGAGACACCAGGGGAAGAAATAAAAGACACTAGAAACAACTTGAAGAGGAGCCAAAGTATTCCTAGGAGATAATGACAACATTATAGTAGCCAATGACAACTTGAAGAGGGACTAGGAGGAGGTCGCGACATCGTAACCAACTAGAAGGAGGTCCGCACCACCTTAACAAAACAAGAGGGAACCAAGGACATGGAAACCATACCCTAGCACCAACATAAACAAATCCCCCAAGGAGGCCACACTTCAAACAACAAGATAAAATTCCACCAAGGAGGCCACACCTCAAACAACAAGAGAAAATTCCACCAAGGAGGCCACACTAGAAAAATTAGGACTGAACAAGAGGAGTTGCAAAAAATGAGACCAAGAGAAGAGATTGAGGAATAATGAGTGAAATAATGAGTGAGGGGTGAGGTGTTTTTATAGTTTATGAAGAGGGTTAGGGTTAATTAAAACTCAATCAAAACAAACATAAAAATAATTAATAAAAATATTAATTATAAAGTCAACAAGTTAAAGTGACTAGACCAACAACACAATAACATTAATAAGGAAGTGGCCCAAGAAAGGGTAGACAACAAGAAAAAGTCAAAGGGGTATTATGCAATGGAAATATGTCCACATAACTCTCATGATAACTTATAACCTTTTATCATCTCAACATAAGAGGAAAAATCAATGATGTGGTCATGTCCATCTTCGTAGCTGCTCCTAGGTCTCTTGGACCATCCCGAGAGAGTGGAAGAATATCACACATCATCACATCTTCGTACCTAACCAAGAACTTGCTTGGTCCCATACCAAGATACCCTAGAACACATCTGGGAGCCCTAGATTACATCTAGGGCCTTATCCACCAAGGTACAAGACCAAGGATCAACCCAAGCATTAAGCAAGGATTCCTTGGAACACTTCTAGGGGCCCTAGAACACATCTAGGGAATTATATCATCAACCACCAAGGTATACAACCAAGGATCAATCCAAGCACTGAGAAAGGATTCCTTGGAACATGTCCAGGGGCCCTAGAACACATCTGGAGACTTACTTCTCGGTCCTTGACCAAGAACCCCAACAATACACTGGGGTCCCTCACTAGGTTCTTTTTCCATGGCTCTAACTGCTTGGTCCCAAACCAATAACCCCAGGAGTGCACCGGGGGCCCTAGATCTCAACTAGGGTCTTATGCCATCCTCTTGGAGAATGACTCTTGCAACTTCTTAAATTTAAAAATATTCCATCTTAGTTTATCCCAACACAACCAGGCAACCCAAGAGAAAAAATATCACACATATGGAAACAAGTTGTAGCTCTCCAAGAACACTTTTTCAAGCATAAAACAGATTTGAAATTACTTTAATTACAATAGATTTACTACAATAACTATGCTCTATTGTATTCAATATATATGTTGAATCACTTAATAGTTTCAACCTTTAACTATGTCAAATCAACATGAAGTACATGTATGTACCACAAATTTATCACAAACTCTTCAAACTCTAGCTAGGGAAACCATTAAGACCCTAGCCACCACTAAATATCTCCAACAAGAAAGCATCAACACTAGCATGTCCTCCTTGGAAATATGTCTCCTTTTGTCCTCAATCAATATCCACTAGGGTGAACCTTAGTTTCTTTGTGTCTTTAGGGTGAAACCCTAACCCTAAAACAAGCTTGAACTTCTCCAAGAACCGTAGTGCTCAAAATATGAGAGAGAGAGAGTAATGCAATACCGTCCTCACATCAATAATAAAAGATGATGAAAATAATAGTTATTGAAATGAATCTCTTCTTCAAAGTGGGCCTAAACCCCTAAAGAAACCTATCTCCAACAAGTCCACACATGTGAAG